>JBBMKC010153104.1:0-15669 GCA_037834085.1 Bipalium vagum
CTTAATGTTTGCACTTTTTAATTAATTATAATTATTATTTTTAGTATTATTATAATCATTTCATTTCCGACCCTTTTTTGGTCTTAATAATTAATTTATTAATATTAAAAGTATTCCAGACCCTTCTGCGGTCTTTAATATATAATTTTTACAAGGGTTAACCCAAAAATATTATTGTTAATATAATGTTTTGTTATATTTATTTTATTATCAATATTATTTTTATTATTTATTTTTATTTATGATTATGTATTATTTTTTATTTATGTATGTATTTATAATATTATTTTTTATATATAATATTATTTTTGAATTATTATTATTATTAATGAAATTTGGTTCCAAAAATAGTCTGAATGAGATTGTTTACTCATTCATTCATATTCTAAATCAGACTGTTATGATTTGTCCGTGTATGTCTTTTGAATGATAAAAAAGATAATTATTTTTCAAAAATTCAAGTGTCATTTCCAAGAACAAAGAGTAAATTTTGTCGTAACATTTTGCTGATTGGACTAAATAATAGTAAAAAGAGCTCACTGAAAATAGTTTGTTCTAATGTTCATTAATTTTCCGGTTATCGTTGTTCAGAAAAGAAAACAGTGATTTGCAAAGTACTCTTCTCTCACTCTTTCTCTCTCTTTTCTCTCTGCCTAATTTTTCATTTTCAATTATTTTCTCTTGTAAAGAAAATGAAAATGAAAACAGTGAAGAAATAATAAAAATCAGTGATTTCATGTAATATCGATTTTGAACTTGGTTTCGTTTACATTTACTTATCGACCTGTTTTTTTCAATGGGGGGAACTATTAAACAGATTATATAAGATAGAGAGAGCATAATGAAAAGCAGTCAGTTTCTGCAGTATTGATTGTGCTCATTTCTTGATTTCTACTCTTCTGCTTTTTTATTGAGAAATAAATCAGACTGTCTGAAAATACACATGTGCACAAAGAGAAAATGAAAGAATGAAGATTGAGACAGAAATAATCAAAGATTGAGAGAAGGACGAGAGAAAACATTAAGAAGGATCACATTTAACACCAGACATTCTTAAGTTTGGTAAAAATTATTATCATCATTATATTATTATTATTATTATTATTGATTTTTAAAATGTATATAAATTCAACTGATATTCGAGACTGCATTTGAAAACCTAATTTTTTTCTCTATACGAAAAATTTCGATAAAAATTTAAAATCGTACTTTAAAAGATTTTTAAAACAAAATTTAAAAAATCAATAAGATTAAAATTTTTCTCAATTATATTGGCAAAAAATATTTCACATTTTATTGATTTTTTTATTTTAGAATTTAGAATTTAATATTTGAATTGAAACGTGTTCTTTTCATGAAATTGAATTTTACTAAAGATTATCTGTTAACAATTGTTCAGTTTTCATTGATAATATTGATTTAATTTGTGAAATAGTAATTAAAATTCATAAAATCATTTTATCGAAATATCGCAAATAATGATTAAAAAGACTGGATTTGGTTTTATAATTGTAATCAATACTGTCATTGGAGACCGGTTTAAATGTTCTTGAGAATTTGAAAGGGTATGATCATTGCTCCAACTTTATAACTTTAACAGACTAATACGCACGCAAACATAAGAATTATAATTCAAAAACAATGGATTCATTGTTAATGTTAATTGATTTTATAAAAACAAAAACAGGTCAAAAGTAAATAAACAACTAGATCTGAGTCTTTTCAACTAAGTGAAGACATTAACAGCTTCATTTTTTCTCCGTCTATCATTTTAATATTACAGGAAAAACAAAAAAACATGCAACTTACACACTGTCACGAATTATTAGCTTTTCTGTTTGTATATGTTGATTGGATATGGAACGGTAATCGATTTTTATATTTCGATGGAGACCTTTCAGAAAATACTTAAATAAATAACATGAGGGGTTCGAAAAATAAATTTATTGATTTTTTTTAAAAAATTTATTTCGTTACTCAAAATTAGTTAAAATTTTTTATATTAATTAAAATATTAAAAAGCATAAATTTATTATTATTATTATTATTATTATTATTATTATTATTATTAACATTATCGGTTTTGATGTACTAGGTCGTCCAATTTTTTTAAATTCAAAAAACTTTATCTACAAAAAGTCAAGATCTTTGGAAAAATCTGACTACAAGCTTTTGCAACTTCTGCAACTGCTTTATTATTTAAGAAAAAATCAACTTTTCATCTCAAGTTATAGTTGCTTCCGAAATCTGTCATTTTATGATTATATAATAATTCCTGATATAGTTCAACAAGTCATCTGATCTGTGCATCAGTCTAATCACATGGATCAAGCCGAGAATTTTTGAGAATGTAACCACGCTGTTTCAAGTGGTTATAAATTTTTTGCTTACATGTACCCAGGACTACTGCCACATCACTCTTGCTTGAGTGAGGTTGCTCTTCTAACATATCAAATAGCTCTTCCTTCTTTACTACAGATGGCCTTCCTGACCTTGGAACGTTGGAACTATTCATCAGAAGTAGACTTGCTTACTTTGCCTTCACCCTCAACACTGTAAATTTTTGTAACACCTTTCCTGGTGAACAAACTTTTTTTCCAGTAATGGCGTAGAAAGATTTGAATTGCAATTTTTTCATTTGACGTTTCCATAAAAAACGACTAAGCAAAAACTAAGTATAGTTGTGATTTATAATTTCATTGATTAATATGTATAACACACCGGATGTTGCGTTATTAATAGATATTTGTTGTGCTATCAATAGGTCCTAATAATATTAATCCTTACAGTGATCGAGATTTATAATTTTAAAAAGTTATTTGTTTTATTATTTATTTTTTATACTGTCCGGAAACCTCTTGGACAACCTAGTAATTAGACATTAAATTTGATCACATTATTAAATCTATTTTCAGTATGGCTTTATAATCATTGGGTTAGATATTGATGTCTAATAAAAATCTTTGAAATCAATAATAAAGAATCAATAAATTTCGTATGACATTTATACAATTTAGTATTTAAAAAAACAATAATCTTTTCAAATCTGGAAACTTATAATGTATCATTCTGAATTTGTTTTTGGAATTTCACACATACCTGCTGTACCGGATTCCAAATTGTCCTTATTTTTCTTAATTTTTGACATGGAATTGTCAACGTTACATTTCATGCATCAGACTTTTATTTTTGTTCCGTTTTCAATTTCCTGAAGGATATCGATATTCTATAGGATTGTAAGAGACTTTCTCATATTACATTTTTTTTAATAAATTTTAATATTAAAGCAACTGGACGAATTAAATCTGACAATTCCGTCACATAACAAGTTAAATCTCACAACCCTTTTTACAACCAGCTAAATCTGACAACCCCGATAAATAACCAATTTTATCTCACAACCCAAAATTTTTGGACAAATTAACACAACACTGAAATATTAATATTTCATAAAAAAATAAATTAAACCAGAGATTTATTACATTTTAACAATATTTCATTAAATGAATTTTCTTTGAACAAGACTAAGAACAAAAATTCATTAATAAAATCTTCTCTTTTGTCTTCATCGATTCCTTGACGATCTTTTATTTTCCTTTTTAACTTATTATTGTAGCTTTCTACATTTTGCGTATGGACGTCAGTATCTGGATCAACAAAATTTCGGAGTATCCTCTCGCAGGTTTAAAAGAAGTGTCAACAATGGTTAAAACCTAAGTTGGTGCAATTGGCTTTCTTTCTCTGTGAGCTTTGACATTTTGATGTATTTTTGTTTTATCACATTGCACTGTCTGACCAGCGCCACCTAATCTTATGGGATTTGTTATCCAATATTCTTTGACCTGTGAAATTAAAAATTTTCTAAGTGATGTTGACTGGGGCTGATAACTTGCATTCTTGTTATTATTACCTTTATAAGTATTTTTATATTGATTTTAAATCCCGAAATCCAAGAACCTGTTCTTATACTTATACTGGACTTATATTTTCTACAGGTATTGTTGTCGCATCTCCATACAAAACCATTTGATGTCACTTTAACACTCTTTATTGACATTGTCAATTTGGAGTCAGCACAGATTTGTTCAAATTGAATCAATTTTTTTCTTCTTAGCCAATCAAACAAATCAAGATTTCTGAAAACTGCTAATTTATCTAAAAATGATGGATCAATTTTCCTTATTATTTGACTATTACTAGTATCTTTAACTATTTATAGTTCCATTAAATCTGACAACCCCTTTTTACAACCATCTAAATCTCACAACCCCGATAAATAACCAATTTAATCTGACAACCCCGTAATACAATCAATTTAATCTCATAACCGCGTTATACAACCAATTTAATCTGACAACCCCGTCACACAACCAATTAAATATCACAACACTGAGGTTGTCAGATTTAATTCGTCCAAACAACTTAAAACAATAATTAATATTAATTAATTAACAGTATTACAATTACACTTTAAAAAAACTCAAAAATTTCATACATTAATAAAAGTGAGAATGAAGTAGAAATTCAGATTCAAGTTCATTTTCTCTTATTTTCCAGTGTTTCCGATTTTGAAGGTTGCAATCGGTTGCATATTTTTGATTTCCTCAACATCAAGCTTTACCATGGTTGGCTGATGGATCCCGGATCGACTCCGAATTATGAACAATTGAAAAATTACAGTTACGATCAGGCAGCAGAAGACGTTGTGCAAGACAATGACACTTTATCTTTTGAAGCCAGTAAGAATGATTGTGGTTTATTGTTATTATTATTATTTTCTGAGATATGATTTTTACACAAAATTGTTTTTAGAAGCCTATCTGAGAGATTTTCTCAATTCCAACCAATTAACGTATCCGGGACTTTGTCAGCTGAATGAAACGATGAAAGAGAAAGAGTTGGCAATATTGTTTCACAACAACCATTTCAGTGTCATATATAAAATGGTTAGAATCAATCGATATTATTATTATTATTATTATTATTATTATTATTATTATTATTATTATTATTATTATTATTATTATTATTATTATCATTCAATTGTCAATCAGTTTCAAATAATTTAGATTAATTATTTTATTCTTTATCAATATATTTTTTTTATCGATTTTATTACATTTTTTTATTTAATCATCATTATTTTGTGTCCACAGAAATTTGTTTATTTGTTGTCCACCGATATTGGTTACAGTTTCGAACCTGGCACTGTATGGCAGTGTCTGAATAGCGTAACGGGTGATACGGAACCCGTTGATGAAGAATTTAAACCCGCTCAAAGCAATTACAACAAAATCGTTCACGATCCAGAGTAATTTTGGAATTTCAATAAAATTTTACACAATTTAATGGATTTATTGATTTTTTTAATCTTTTCTTTAAGCTTGGAGTTAGCAAAAAAATTGGCCATCGACGACGATTATAATTTGGCTTTGGTTTTGCAAGAGAAAGAAAACGAAGAAATTATCAACCAAACCACCAGACACGAGGAACTAATGAGCAGATCAATACAGAGGGACAACGAAGAAGCGAGAGCGAATGTTAGAAAGAGCACAACTCGCGATAAATGCTTAAACAGCGAACGTCAAAAGGCCGAAATGGTAATTATTACTTAATTATATTTGTTTTTTGATGAGCGAGAGATGGAGATCACCTTTGCCATTGATAATACAGCCAACCTCTAATTAACATCCAGAAACGGAAATTAGAGTAAGCTGTTACATAATTCAGGCTTATACACACCAGTTCAAACGTCAAAGTTCATATGAAAAAAATCATAATTTTTCTAAAGAAACCATCGAAAAACATAATTACTTTTAGTTAACAAATTTATCCTATAGAAAATTTTTCTTAATAATTTTTTAACAATGCTTTAAGAATTTTGATAACAGTAGTGATCACAAAACACAGAAAAAATTCTTTCATCGATATGACCTGCTCTTTTTTGATGATCTCCCACACATGTTCATCAGTTTATTGAATCACATTAATAATTGGTTCGATTTTGTTCCGGGCTTCATGTAATAGACCCCAAAATTGAGATTCTGAGGTTTGGTATTTCAATTTGACATGACTATCAAGTTTCTCCCACAATTTCTCTATTGAATTATAGATTAAGGGAGTGTTCTGGCCATTTCATGTTCATGTTCTTTTAGATTCAAATAGATTTTGCACAATTTCAATCTTTGTTTTGCATCATTATCTTATTGGAAAATAATATTTTGCTCAATTAAACCTAGTCTACCTGGAACAGAACATCCAATAAATTTCAAACTTTACTGTTTCCAAAACAAACAAATATCCAGACTGTCTTCTTATTTTAGTAGATCAAATCTTTCTTTTGATTTAAGACTACCTGTAGATGAATGTCTTTCGCCTGTCTTCTGCACAGCATCTTTTGAAACCATTTCCTTTGCAATGTGATGAACAGTATCTCCAATTTTTATAATGTATGTAATGATAGCATTAAGTTTTTTGTTAGCTGTAATTGTAAAATCTATTTATAAATGTATCGATTTCTAATTGATTTTTTAATAAACGATGTTTTTTAATTTGAAATTACAAATAAATTTTATCTAAAGCATTGTTATCTAGTATTCTCTGTTTCGAGGCGGATGTAAAATTTCTGACTTTTTAAACCTTTCAATGATTATTGATAACTTTTTATCATAATTTTCGTCTTCTGATTCTAAATCTTTTACAAAATTAATTTCTTCTCTATAGCTTTTTTCTATATTCATTAATATCGAAGCGTAAAATTTTAAATATCCAGATACTGATATGATTAGATCATTTATTTACTCAGCTATGGTATTGATGTCATTCTCCCTGGTTTCTTGAATCTCTCTTCTTTCTGATATTAATTTTATGTGGACCCAACAATTTCGTATCGCTGAAGTTGTCACATCCAAGATAAATAATGTCATTTTTAATCTTTTAAAGTTGCCTGACGATGACTCGTTTTCGTGCATTTGAATAATAAATATTTTCCGTTCTGTGCTTTGAATAAACGGCTTATTGCCCCATTCAGCAACTGTGCAATTCCTGTTAAATTCGGAGGCAATTAAAGTATTTTAACGGTTTCAGTATGACTTATTTTGCGTTCTGGGGCGTTATCAATAAGAAGAATCATTTGTTGTTTCTTTTTCTTCATTTTCATATCAAATCATCTCTAAACTTTTTGAATCCCTCTTACTTTACTATTATAATTATAATATACAAAAGCATTATGATTACATTTTTAAAATGTTCTTGGCTGTTATCTTTCCTATTATTGTTAATTTTCTTTTATCAGATCCACTTGGTGTACAGTGTAACATTATTATTCCAAAAATTTCTTTTTTGTAACCTTTTATCGTAAGATCGAAAATTTTCCTTCTTGAGGCTGCACGGAAATATAAAACTTGTTTCATTTATGTTGTACGTATCATACAATGAATAATTCAGAAGTTTATTGAAAATTTTATTTCTCTATTTTTCGGCGGTCACTCTTACAGGCATATGAGAATTTAAATTGTATCGTTTTTTGAACTTTTCTACCCATTTATTACTTGATTTAAAATTCTTGAATTTTAAAAAATCAATAAAATCATTTTTCAGTCAATAATGTTATTTTTATATTAAAAAATCGATTTTTAATGGAAGTAACTGAGACATTTTATTTTTTTAAAAAGGTTTTAAAGCGAATATAAAAAAAGCAATAATTTTTTTGTTAATATTATATTTTTTTGATTTCATTATTTATCATCTTTATTTTGTGTTCGTTCCGTGGGTTTTAACAATAAATTTTCAAAATCACACAACAAATAAGCACATAGCCACATGTAAGTCAGACACACTCCCACATACACATTAAAAAAATAAAAATATAACACGTACAGATTTTTCAAATAAATTCATGTAGTAACAGATATAAATGTTTAAAATAAATGAAATCAAAGGGCTTGAAATAAGGACTAAATCTAGAGTTGTTTTGATCAGGTAAAGAAAGCAAGCGAAAAAAATACATCGATTATTTCATTAATTATGTATGTGTGGGTTATTGAAATACCGATAAAAATCAATATCATATACAAACATTTTTATTAACTTTTAAAATATTATTATTATATAAAAATTAATATCATTATTATTTTATTTTATTATTATCTTTAACATATGAAAAGGATAAATTATTATAAGACCAGAAAGTTATTGGTTTGATTAAACGTTTTACAATTTTAAACTTTGCTAACTTTTTAAAAATATTTTTTTAATATTACAATTTCAATTATTATTTAAAAATTAAAAATTCCCATTTAACATTTTTTCCAGAGAAATTACTAGTACATAAGCCCGAATTCTGAGGTCCAAAGAGCGTGGTAAAAAAGACAATAATGATCACTTAATAAATTATTAATATCACTCTTACTTCATAAACAACTTTCCTACGACTGTGTTTAACAATAACTTTTTATTTAACAAGAAAAATAAAATTTACCGATTAAAGAAAGCACCGTATTATTTTTTGCAATTGTTGAGTGAAAATCTAATTAGTTAAGGCTTTTTTATATTATAAATTTTAGTGTATGTTAAGGATTATGATTAGACAGTTCTATTGTAAATCATGGCGTTTTTACTTTAAATAAATGTTACCAAAACTAATTTGAACTTTCAGAGAAATTTAAACATTGAACTGTTTTAATATAAAAATCAATTTTTCTATTTTCAAACCTTAGTTAAGTAATCTAAATTAGACATAGCTGTTAATACTTATAATAATAAAAATAAATTAGTACATAATAAAAAGCTTATTATTTTTATTCTAAATTTGGGTTTTTAAAATTATATGGAAATTAAAATTCAATGCATATCACTGATAATTATTATCAAATATTCTTAGAATTCCATTAATATATTTTTTATATTTATTAATGATCTAAACATCATTTTATAAATTTATCTTACAAGATATGCATAATTAATTTATTCAATATATGTATTTAAAATTAAAAATTCCCATTGTCTGTTTATTCATATTCATTTATTTATTTTAAAATTTATTGATTATTGAAATTTTAATATTTTTCTGATTTAATTAAAATATAATTATTTAATTATTGATTTTTAAATGCAAATTGTTACATACCTCATTATTTTAAATTACTTATAAATAATATTTAATATTTTTCTAGTGTACCTTTGTTTGATATGCTGCCTGTTTTCAGACCATCTTCTCTTTATCAGTCAGATTTTGTTATTTTAAAAATACTAAACGCGCTCATTTTCTTTGTTTATTGATTATTATTATCAAGTTATTCTGTTGTATATCTAAGACAGTTGTGTATTTTACGTCGATGCAACACTTTATTGAGTGTTGTATTTTACTCTAATTATTTTATAATAAATGGATAACATGTGAAGACAGGTAAAAATTTATATATCACAATCTTTTTTGCGGTATCGAACTGAAAATGGATTTGTTATTTTTCTTAATTTTTATTTCAAGGTGAGGTACAATAAAAAACTGGAACAGGGATGTTTTACTATTATAAATTAAAAGATTATTGATTTTCATAACTTAGAATTTGATTGAATATTAAGATTTTGGGGAATTTTTCGTATCTGACATTAAAATTAGAGGTAAAACAATCAATAATTTCAATAACTTTGCACACAAGAGTTATTAATAGTAAAATTAATTTTAAAAGATTTGTCTTAAAGGTAAATGTTAAATTTGTGGTGTTGAAACCGAATCGCACAACTCGTATTATCTCAACCTGCAACAAACCGGTTTCTAATAACCAGAGAGTACGACCTAAAATTGGCATGTTTTATGTCTGGCGCTCATTGTAAATTTTTAAATTAGTTATAATGATGAATTAAAATACGAAACATAAATTAGATAGGTAGTCTAAAATAAATTACTTTTAATTCATGTGCTTAACAAAAATTACATAAAATCATCACGTTTTCTTTAATAAATTTCACCGGCCTAAGAATTTTGCCGAAAAATATACATTATTCGATAATATCTAACAGGTAATTCGATATTATTAAGAATAAAATACTTACCTAAAAATAGATATCTGAACATTAAAAAAAATAATTTATTTTATATTGTCCTATAGTTTAGAAAATCTAAAAATATTTTAGATTATCATTTGATAGATAACTGGAAGTCTATCTTCGCAGACGTATCCATGATGTAATTGGACAAATGAAAAAAAAGAATTTTTAAAAACATTTCAACTGGAAAACCGTGTCTCGTGTAACGATCTGTTGGATCATCAAACGATTTGATGATGGTATTCCATATGCAAATATGGCAAAAAAGGTCGTCTATATAAATTAAGCAATAATTGAAAGATTGTAAGAGAAAAATAAATGGTGATATTCAAGATTGCTCGTTTCAGAATTTAATATCTCGTCATCTTAAACTTATCGATATATTAAAAATTAGATTTAAAATATTACAAGAGATAAAAAACACCAAAGTACAATTAACTCCAGCTCAAGCAATGTCTACAAAGAGTAGAAATAAAGTTTTAAAAAGATAATCAAGCAAAAAATATTCATCGAGAAGGAAAAAAGATATTTCACATTTTATCTGATAATATTGCTGAAAATTAAGAATTTTATTCATGAGACAAACAAAGTAATACAAAAGATGTAAATTTTAAAAGTAAAGAGAAGTTTACACCAAAAGTTTTCTTAAAGGCTGACTATACTCAGCACTATATTTCATCACCATTTATTTGAAAACCAAAGGTTAATGAAGATGTATATCGTCAAAAATTCTTAACAAAATTATTGCAGTTTCTCAAAGTTTACCATTATATTTTTTGCCAGACCTTGCCAAATGCTCATTATTGAAAAATGACAGAAAATTGGCTAGATCAATACAAGATATCTTGATTTTTTTTCTCATTTACAGTGCACCACAAATTAATTGCCACACTTACAAAAATGACATTTTACTTTTGTGCAAAGATTTCTAAATATTTACACACTGTATCTATTAGTGTTTTAATGCAAATGTAAAAATAATAGAAATAATTTCTGATCTTTGTGTATTTTTCGGTCTACGACCACTTTTACTTAAGTTTCTCAATGTTCCATGTTGTTGCAGCTTACGCATCATATGTTGAGTAGCATTCCTTGAAATATTCAGTTCATTTGAAATGTTCCTGTGGGACAAACCCTCTTTCAATTCCTTAATCTCCAGTTTCCGAATATCTATGGATATCTTTGGGATATTTAACAAAAGAATTTCTAAAATTAAAAAAATATATTACTTAATCATTAGCAAAATGTTGTACATATAGATTTTACTTAAAAATTTAATTTATTCTTAAAATAGTTTATATATTTAAATGACATCAAAATTTACAAAGCGCCTTAACATAACAAATATATTTTAATAATTATACAATAATTTTTTAATAAGTTTTAAAGCTAACATAAACATATTTCTAAATTAACATAGTTCAAATCATATAACTTTTAATATAATTATTTTGATATTTACAGGGTGGCCCAAAACATATGGACGGCATTGTATAATTAAGTTTGATTTATTATATCTTCTTATTTTTATATCATTATAAAGTTTCATTTAATGAAATTAAAATTATAACCTTTTATATTTATGTTATTTATATTAAAATTCTTTAATTTAAACTAATTTTATTTAATAATTTTTTCTAACTTGATTCGTATATTTATTAAATTGACAACATCACTGTCATTTTTTGTATATGCTACATTTATTTTTTTATTATCATATTTATATTTCATATCATAGCATCACCACTAACATTTAAAAATTAATTTTCAGATTCAAAGTGAATCTTATTTGTAGTATTCAACTACTCATTTTGAATAAAAGTATCATTTTATTCTTATAATAATAATTTCTGCTTTTTTATTATTTTTATTTTTATAATTATCATAAAAATAATGAGTTTTAAAATAGGTAAAATTATTTTCCATTTTTAAAATATTTTATTAACCCTTTATATAATATATAAAGTTATTTTTCCACAATATTTTAAAATCGTTTTACTTTGAAAATGTATTTTATCATACTCTTTAACAAAAGGTTCTAATTTATCAAGGGAATGTAAATCATAAGAATCGATATAGTATCATATTTCTTCATGAGATTGTAAGCCACCAGGATTGCAGATATTCCTTCGGCTTTAAAAACATTGGAAAATACTAAAAATATTGTTCAAGAAATTATAAAAGTCTTTAACGAAGAATCAAAAGGCAAAAATATAAAGTACACTATTCTGAAGCAAATATCAAAAGAAATGTGAAAAAATTACTAAAAGAAAAAGACATTTTAGTGATTATTTGAGACATTTTGTGATTGTTTGGTTATTGTTATTTTAGCAATAAAGTGTTGTTCGTAGTTATCTTGATTCATTCATTTGCGACACGTATTGACAAAAGTGAAGAGGTCAGTAAACTTTGCGAGCTAAGTGTTACGACGGTGTTCATAGTACATAATAGTGTAACAATATCATTGTTAATTATTATTATTATAATAGTTGTTATTATTATTATTATTAATTTTATTAATTTTATTAATTTTAGACCCCAATAATTTTAAAATTCAGTAACTTTTCTTAGATTATTTTAAAATATTGTATCACATGCATCTGTTATAGATTGTCTTGTTTTTTTTAAAGGTACAACAAAAGCAAAACAAGTATATATAAACTAATTACTGTTAAAATTATTTTATAATCTCTTTCTCCGGGAACAAAAGTTAAATCTGCTGATCAAATATCATCTTTAGTAAAAACGTTAACTGTAATATACGACTAGGTTTTCTGAATTCTTTAAGAAGTTCATTTGCTAATTTTTTTGATTCTAAGCCAAAAGTTATCTTACTCTTCATAATTAATTTTACAATAGCCCTTTCAAGTTTCTCTCTTTTGATTGGATTTTGAATATTGTTCATTTCATGTATTATTTCAATAGCAGGTACATGCCTCTCTTTTAAATCTGTTGACATATATTTTACACTTCCTTGCTGCTTGATCAACTCTATTTATTGAAATTGAATCAGGTTTTGGAATTGGGAGAATTGATAAATCTTGATTGTTTTTAAGATTTTCTAATATTTCTTCAGTTTTCTAAACGTTTATCAACATGAGTTCCAGGTCCAGTAAAATTGTGAACTGGGTTATTTTTATTTAAAGGATTTAAAGATTTTAAATGTAATTCACCTGGGTATTTTCCAGTTGTAAATTAGTTAAGAAATTTATTATTTGTAATTTGTGATTGGATGTCTCCTCCTGTTTTTATAAAAAAGATGGAAATCTTTCTTGAATGTTTTCAATATTTAGTTTTTTATCCAATGTTTAGCTGAAAAGTTCCTGGGCTGTTGTTATTCCAAAAGGCATTTGATTGAAACAGAGTTGTCCCCCTTTCGTAGAGAAAGCAGGTTTTTCCTTTGATGCGTCTTCTAATTCTATTTGATAGTATGCTTTACCTAGATCAATTCAACTGAAAATATATGCTCCTCCGAGAATATCCATTATTTCCTCAACATTTGGCATCGGGAAAGCTGGTCTTTCTGTCACCGCATTCAATTGTCTGAAGTCGAAAAAAACTCACAGATCCATTTTATCCTTTTTCCACACACATATCAGAGATGTGTTCCGTGTAGAATTACATTTCTTAATAATTTTCTTATCGAATAAGTTTTTTATGGCCTTCCAAATCTTTTCCTCTATATTTATTGGTTGCCTAATCGGCTTGACATTGATTAGCTCTCCTTTTGTTTTGATTTCATGCTTCATGATATGCGTTCGACCAATATCCCATTTATCAGCCATGAATGCATTTCAGTATTTCTGAATGATTAATCTAAGTTTATTGTCGCCTATTGTATCTATTTAGATAAAAGATTTCTTGATTCTTTCGTTCGTTTGTTTTAATATTCCAAACTTTGGTTCAATATTACACAAATTTCCATTGAAATCTTTGTCATTGCCTTTTACCATATTTTTCCCGATTCTTATTGTTTCCGTTGTATGGCTATACTCTGAATTGTCTCCCTCACAACGTATTTTATATCTGAATAACCTTTAAAAATTGATTGCCGTTGATTGCTTTGATCATCATCTGTATTGTGAGCTGTTTTTCTAGCAGATCGTGGGACACTGCTTTCTTAACCAGTTTGTCTATGTTCTTGAAAAATATTTGAATTGGTTCATTTTCTCTTCGGTTAATCAGAGGTTTTTTCAATCTACAACCATGTCTGTTGGTCAAATAAATGACAGTCGTAGACTATCTTCATAGCCTACAATTTTTCCGCATGTCTTTGCATATTCGTCGACAATATCTTCATCCAGTATATCAGGTTGTGTAGTATGAAATTTGTAAAATTAAAAACAAAGTTTATTAATAAATTTGATTTATATGATCTAAAATAGTTTTTTGGTGACACCAAACTTTACAGACAATTCCTGGGCACTCTGACATGGGTTAGACTCAATGATCATCTTTAATTTGTCGTTGCACACCTTTGATTCTGGACGACCACGTGGCTCACTATTTTCATTACCTACAAATTTCATACTACACAACCTGATACAATAAATCAATGATTCACTTCTTTTGGATGGAATGTACTGTGCTTCGAAATATCTGTGTACTTGTGCAATGAACTTTTCGACATCATCTCCTCTGAATAGCACCTTCGGCAACAATCGTACAGGTATCGAGTCAGCTTGTGTGGTGGCCATGTTCGCAATTAAAGTCTGCTTAAAACATTTATTAAACACAAATTTGAAAACTACCTTTTTACTAAGATCAGTCAATTCAAACTAATCCATTTAAATTGTATTCGCAATTAATATATAATAAATTTATATTAATTAAAAAATTATGACGACTTAAGATTTTCCTTATAACTTAGAAACTCAGGCTCACATCTTGAATTCATGTAAATCATTTCCTCTAGGTAAGAATATAAAACATAACAATGCATTAGAAGTTTGTGGAAATTACTTACAACACATTGGATTTAATGTAGACATAGACTTGAAACCTATCGAACTTTAAAAAACCACAAGACTTAGACCAGATTTAATAATTCGTGATAATAATAATAAAAAGCCACTTACTCGACATGAAAGTGTCATATGATATGAAAATTGACTTTAAAAAAGTGAGAGATATAAAAAACTTAAACCACGTTTACAAGAAAAATAGAACCATTTTTGAATTAATGAAAATCTATAATTAAGCTAATTTAATGATTATTAATGACTATTTCTTGTTCCCATCATTTCTTTTGTATGCAGTTCTCTCTATTTCGTTCTTTTTCTCACACTATTCCTAAAAGTTTCTACACTTAATATATCTGCAATCCTTATTATCTAATATCATACTCTCTGTTTACTTCTCTTTTCTTCTTACTTCTTCGCTGCCTTTTCTCGTGTAATGGTTTTTCAGGGCATATTAGAAGGTAGCAGAAATGGAAAATTAATCTAAATCAAAAATCAAAAATACTGAAAATGCAAGAGGAAGATGAGGCAAATGTTCATCCACCTCAAAAGAAATTCGTTTTTAAAAAATACATTTTTGTTTATTATATTTAACCCTTTCGCTGCTCCACACGTATATATTCGCAAAAAAAACTTGTGTATCATACGCTCCCGACGAATA
>JBBMKC010153210.1:0-15669 GCA_037834085.1 Bipalium vagum
GGTTGAAGGATTTTTGGAAACAGACATTGACAACGGCAATGACCTGATTCGATATAGCAGTGTGAGTACGGTCACGGGATTATTGGTCTCCAACTGTCCCATATAGTTCAAATGTATCTAATAAATTTACAATCTCTTTGCGAGGAGCATTGCGGTAACCATAAATGGAATTACATTTTTGAATAGTTCCCGTTGTCACATGGATCCATTCAATATCAATGTAGATCAATTTTGTACGCAAGGTTGCGCGAGGTGTAGTCTGGTGTTAGGATGTATAAGCAGTGTACCTTTTCTATTGACCACGTCTACACATTTGTTTTCGACGGTAATTGCTTGACCAAATATCGAGAATTTATAATGAATCAAATTAGTGGAACACCACCAAACAGTCACCAAAACCTGTTGGTGCAACTTATATTTATGAAAATGCTTTGGAGGTTCATGTCGATCTAACCACTACTTAGAACGTCGGCGGTTGTCTTACAAGATCTATTTCTCATCACATGTCACAATGTGATCGAGTAAGGGTTTCTTTTTGTTGCGCAAAAGAGATGTTGACTTCACCTCAAATCGACATAATTTTTTTTTCTGTCAGATTGTGTGGAAAGTCCAGTTTCTTTGAGTTTCCTATTTCTCGCAGATGGTTGGAAACAGTCATAGCTGAAACACCTAGTGCACAACTTTTGAACAGTTGTGGGCGGATCAGTCTCAACCAGGGTCTTCAAATCGCCGTTTGAGAGGGAAGACTTTCGTCCACGACCTTCTTTAATTGAATACTTCATCTCCATTCTTAATACTCAGAAACCATCGTTGAGTCTTACTATCATCAGTGATACCTCCAAATATGTTGTTCAGATTTCGAATTGTTACTGGAGGATTACCACCTATGTTGTGTTCATAAAGGAACACCGCTCTAATTTGGATGTCGTTCATCTTGTTTTCAAATACCTAAATAATTTTAGATATTTTTATTTTTCTGTTTAAAGTGTTCTAAACGTTGTTTACCTAATGTGATTGATTCTATCTTAGATATTTATTCGCACTCTTTCTTCAATGGAAAAAATTATTAAAATTTGAATTTACTGCAATTAAATTCGATAAAATCTCCTTATGAAAAAAAAATTAAACACATTAAATTTTGGAAATTCTATTTCTTAGAAAAATGTAAAATGAATATATTTATTTATTTACATGTATATTGCTAAGCTCCAAATCTGAAACTTACTTTATAAACATGAAGTAATATAATGCAAATATAGAAAATATTTTTTTTATCTGTTGGTATTTTATTTAGTAAACAAACAAATCTATTTGGAATGTCAAAACAAATTTTTTTTAAGTTTAACTTTAAATTTTTATTTTCTGTAAATTTAAGAAATTATTCGAAGTTGAATATTATATTTTAGATAATTTTAATAATTAATATTCTTAAATATTAAACCTCTCACATTTTTGCTTATAATTCAGAAAATGAAATTAAAGAATTACCAAAATCATTATGGGATCTGAAAAAAACCTTAGAGGTTATTGATATTTCTGAAAATTTGCACTTTTCACAGATTCCTCTCCAAATTTGTAATTTGTCGAAATTACGTCAATTCAGCTGTACACTCACATACTTAACATATCCTTCACAAGGTATAAAAAATTAACCTTAACTTATTTTTGTCTCAAATCATTTAGACATCTGCAAACAAGGTATTGTTGAAGTGCTTAGATTTCTTTATAAAGGTTATTATAACAATTACAATTCCTTAATCGATAATACTATTTAGAAAAGAGATTTGATCTGGACAATTCTTTAATACAGAGGTTATCTAGACATGAAGTTAATAATTCGACTGTTATAGACAGTTCTGTAATTTGATTTTTATATATAATTCATATAAAGACTGTCCATGATGAAAATTGGTCGATTACAAACTGTGATAACTTTTGAATAGGTTGCTATAATACCATTATTTTTAAAATTAAATTATTTGTGTCATATTATCTAAATATTTTATTGATTTTGTAGGCCTTTAAGTATTAGCAACGAAAATGAGTAAAAAAAAATCTAAATAAGAAAAAATTGTATAAATACAGTCAAAATACAGCTGCTTCATATTCAATTATCACTAAAAATGTTTTATTTACAAAATCAACCTTTTAAAAAGTTATTAAAAACTAAAAGAAGACTTACTGTTAAACGGAAGGAAGGTTTATTTAAGTAAGCAGTTCTAATGATACCAACTTAGAAATAAGATCATCAGTGTGTTTAAGAAAAATCCGTCGCTTTCAGTTTGTGATGCTGCAAAAAATGTAAAACATCTAAATCATACATTAACAAAATGAAGCAGGATTGAGGATTCAAGTCCTACAGAACAGAACAGAACATTAAATTGTATTTTTTCACGATTTAAGTCCTACAAAGTCACTATTGCTCCTGATCGTAATGAACGAAAGAATAAAATTGCTAAAACCCGTTAGAGAAAGCTTTATGAAAATTTTCTTACCAAAAGTGATCCTGTTATTATGGACGATCAGATTTAGATTAAAGGAGACTTCAAACAAAAACCAGATCAGAAATATTATGTGGCACAGACTGAAGACGTAGTTGCTGAAAGATTTAGGATGAAAAACATCTCAAAATTTGCAAAGAAATAACTCGTGTAGTTTGCAATTTTTACATGTGTTTAAAAAAGTAAAAGATCCATCAATACTGGAACTATGAATCAAGAAATTTATATTAAAGTGTTCCTTCAAAAATGTTTATTGACTTTTATAAATATACATAGTTGTTTTACTTTGTTCTGATCCGATCTCGTAAATTCTCATTAAGCAAAAATACATTAGAATGGTATAAAATAAATAATTTGAATTTTTTTCTCGATAAACCAACCCTCTTAACTGCCCAAAAATCCAACCAATAAAAAAATAATGAGCAACTATTAAAAGTATCTTAAATAACACTCGGAGCACGCCAGAAAATGAAGCAGACTTTAAAAGTGGAAGAAATCAATGTATAAGTTCACTCGAATGACTGTGCAGAAGTTTTTGAGAGATATAAAAAAATGAGATATATAAAAATATCAATAGAATTTGTTCTCTGTATAAAATCTGTTTAAAACAAATATAGTTTTATTAAAAATTTGTCTTATAGTTTTTAAATTATTTTTATAATGACCTATTTTTGATCGTGGACACTCTTTATTATTTTTATCTAATTATTCTTAACGTGAATAATTTCCTTTAATTTATTTAGTTTATTATATGAAAATTCTTAAAGATAAAATTACTGTAAGAGGGCTGTATTTTAAATTTTGTAAATTGGTGCATACAAGCCTACAATAAAAAATTATGATGTAAAACAAACGTCAATATTTAAAAACTATGAATTATAAATATATAAATTTTTTAAATATACCAGTCTGTTTACAGCGACTATATATAAAAACATAATCAATGAAAAACTTTAATTCACGAGAGAAAATGTACGAGCAATAATACTGCACAATTTTCGACAAAGATTTTCTCAGAATCATTGTCGATCCGAAATTATATCTTTTATTGGTGATGAAGTACCACATAAGTCCACAATTTCCCGCTGGTACCGCGATTGCCAATGTGGAAGCTCTAGTCTGATCGATGAGCGGAGAACTGGTGCAGCAAAGACAGCTGTTACCCAAGAAAAAATCGATGCTGTACGTCTGCTCATCTTGGAAGATCGACATGCAGTATATCGTGAGATGGAGTGTTCATTGAGCATTTAAAAGACCCCATTGCATAAGATCCTGTATGAGGAACTGAATGTGAAGAAGTTAATTTCCCTGTGGATCCCACATCTTTTAAGTGATGAACAAAAAGTATCTCGAGTCAACTGATGCCGAAAACTTTGAATAGATACAACAACGAAAGTTTAAAAAATGTGTTAACATTGTCAGTGGTGATGAATCATGGATTTATTTGTACGAGGCGTAAAAGAAAAGTCGATCTTGTGTTTGTGTGCCAATCTGAGGAGAATCCGACAAAAGTTACCCGTTCTCGCAGATGATCACAACGTTTGTCTCAAAAGCAGGTCATCTCGCTAAAATTCCTTTACAAAATCGAAAAAATGTTACTGAGCAATGATGCAAACAATGTTTTCCAGAAATAATTTCAGTTCTTCAAGGAACAAACATGAAACGGAGAATCATTCTCCATCATAAAATTCTAGTTCACATACAGCTTTAGCAGCAATAGATTTTATCAACTTCAAATATAGAATTATCACTATTATACCCTATTAAAGTAACTTTCGCTCGTCAATCAATAACTTTCATTATTTTGTAATTATTTGTTTCACTTTAATAGGTCTTAGACTATGAACAATACAAAAGAGATCGATTACAATTTCTGGATTCCATTGAAAACGAATACAATCAAGTAATGCTGTGTCAGAAAGCCATAGCAGACAAGGCGACTAATTGTCGTATTTCAGTTTTGAAAATATTAGCCGAAGTACTTTAAAAATGAAATTTGGTTAATTTATTATTTTTGGATTTCAGCAGGAAGCTAAATTCTCAAATCAAATCTCTCTTTTACAGAGAAATAGAGATCTTTTAAGG
This sequence comes from Bipalium vagum, assembly GCA_037834085.1. Taxonomy (NCBI): domain Eukaryota; kingdom Metazoa; phylum Platyhelminthes; order Tricladida; family Geoplanidae; genus Bipalium; species Bipalium vagum. Next base: position 4,587 of record JBBMKC010153210.1, read on the forward strand.
AAGCAACTGATTAATGATGTAAAGGCTGCGGAAAGAGATGCTGCAAATTTGATTCAAGAGATCATGGCTGTTAGCAAGGCCTGTCAAAAACAGGACAGCATTCTGGACGAGATTGAGAATGAGACGATAAAGAAATATCAGCTATATCAGATTTCCAAAGACGAAATACAAAATTTGCGAAGAACAGAAATTTTAAGTCTGTAAAATATTCATGATAAAAAATAACATTTTATACATTTTAGGTGCCATGTCTCAATTAATAATTTCTCAAGAAATAACTGAAAAGATTTTCGAAGAAAATGGAGTCTTTGGAAAGAATTCATCTCATTCTCATTCCTTAAACAGTAAAACATTATCAGAACTAATTAATAAAAAACAAACAAGGCAGAATAAAATTTTAGCTCAGATTGAGAATGAGGTTCATTGATAAAAGAACTTTGTGATAATCTTAATTCTTTACTTAATTAGGAGAATATGCAAAAACTGGCCTTTCAAATGTTGCAAATACAAAAGGACATTCGCACATTGCGATTGATCAATCATATTTATTCCGTACAATCGGAATTGATATTATTATCACAAGTCGAGCAAAAAGAGATATCTGAAAATGTGCATGTGAAGCTTGACAATATTTTAAACAAACGTCGCCGCCAATTGATGGAAATGCTAGAAGATTTAATAAAAAAGAAAAATGCAAGGGAAAAAGTATTGTCTGAACGGATGGTGCAATTTTTTTAAGTCAATTGGAAGAAATTTAGGTCATGTTTAGGAAACAATTGAAGGGCAACGTCGACATAATCAGACGGATTTCTGGCTAGTTCATTATCAGAGATGCCTTGATATGAATTGCTTTAAAATTTGCGATCAGGTTATAACTATAACTATAATTAGTAAATAGTTATTAAGTATTTGTCATTTTTATTATAATTTATGTTCGGAAGTCATCAATATATTCTAAGTTGAATTATTTTCTTTATCAAATAAATTAATCGATTATATTATTAAAAGGATATTATATAAACATTACAGTTTTCTATACTCTCCTCACTGTGAATATCTAAACAAAAATTCACATTATGCAATGATTTTACTAATCAGGAAAATCTTCGTCATGAATTATTCGTCTATTCAAAAGACCCCATGGTATGCGGATTGATCCATTTAATGCATCAACAGTGACAATTTTCAGTCTTCATCATGCAAGGAAAATCTCCTAGATGTCAGGAATTCCAAAGATTAATTTTATGAAATTCTTAGTCAAATCTGATGAAATATATTTATCGCTTTCAACTGCACCAAGACTTCAATCCGCGTAACTTTTAACCAATGTTTAAAATATGCCCAATGGTCTGTTCGTAACATGATAAACACACTTGAGTCTATTTTCTGGTCAGAAAAGAGTTACTTTAATTTCTTAGATTAGGTAAACACATAATGCTATTAGTTGGACTAATGGAAATTCGATATTATTTACAAAATTACCTTACCCTGCCAAAGTCTGTATATGAATTTTTTCATACTGGAATCATTATTGATGGAGAAACAATTGATGGTGCTAAATATCAAATTTAAAACGAACAAATCATATCAAACCTAAAATTAATTTGCAACCACCATGACGTAATTAACAAAATCTAATACTTACAAATTATTTTTTATATAAAAAGCACAATTTAATCAGTGTCACTTAATTGAACTTAAGAAATCCCCAACAGATTTTTTGATTTATTGATGGAAGTGTAAAATCCACTAGAACTATACCTTTATAAATATCTCAGAGACCCTACCAGCAGATCACTATCATAGTTAGTATGTGAACTGTAAAAAAATCGAAAACAAAAAAATTAAGTAATTTTAGGATCAGAACCATAATACTTATAAGAGTTTGCTGGATTATTTAATACTCAATAAAATAAAATTTTGTACTTTAATAATATTAATAATTATAAATTTTAATTCTCAAAATGCATTGTCTTCTTTCATCTTTCGTTTGTGCTCTCTTTTTTCTTTCTATCATTGTTTCTTGTCGTTTTCTCGTGTCTTTTTTGTATCCTTTTTGTGTTACTTATATTTTATATTATATAATATTATAATTTGTAATATCTTTAATAATAAATATATTATTATTTTAATTTTTTATAATTATTGTAAATTTAGAGATATATTGTGAAATATGAATTTTCTATTTGTTTAAAATTCAGGAATCAAAATATAATAAAGTCTTGTTCGGCGTAGATATAATAAATACGAAAATACCTGAAACCAAACGCCCTTCCATCATCGAAACATACGGAGAAATGAAGTGTGGTATTTGCCTTGAACAACAGGTTATTTTCTTAAGAAAATTGAAAAAAATAATTTTATTTATAACAAATTTCTCTACATTTCGTGCCAGGTAACCATTATCTTTCAAATTTGAACACTAAGGTATTGAATTACATACGCATTATTATTAATTGTATATGTATTTGTCTAAAAGAAATGTATGATATTGCCGAGTTTCTCTAAAGCTTAGATTGCCCTAATTGTTTAAATATTATAATAAGAATATTTTGTTTCTTCTCTACAGCATTTCTTCATTACTTTCGTGAGATGTATTTAAAATTATTTGGAAAATTTTAAATGAATGGTAAATTCAGTTTTTTCATAACTTTTAACAGTTTTATATTATTTGATTTATAAATAATGATCCTACCCATTTTTTATATACATAATATAATTTTTATTATAATAATTAATAATAACTCAGAAGAGATTTCTAAGTAGCAATCATACCAATTTTATTTTAAAAACTTTTATAATCTTAACTAACATTTGTGTACTAACATCAGCAAAGAACCAAAACATTAAAAAAAACATTAGAATTTGATTACACCGTTATACAGTCCCCGTCAAAAGTCTGAGCCCACTTTCAAAAATTGAAATGATTTCATTATTTATCCATTGGTATGACATCAATTTAGATATAGGTATTTATATAACTCTGGTCTATATCAATTTATTGTTTTTTCATTAATATTGCATAATTATCAATATTATTCTTGTCAAATAAATACTTTTGTTTAAATAATGGCTTAAATTTTGATTTTGCGCGACGAAGGTAAAAAAATTCTTAAAATCAGTGATTGAAAGTTGGTACAAGACTAACCAAATAATGTTTAATCTAAATAATTTTTAGGCCTCAGTTCTATTCCTAACTTGTGGTCATATTTGCTGTGAAAACTGTGCAAATAAAATAACCGAGTGTTCTCTATGTCGCAAGAAAATTACACAGATTTTCAAAATTTTCATGTAACCTTTACCAAATAATTATTTATTTTCTTTGGTGTGTATTATTTAATAGTATTATATCGTTTGTCTTTCTCAGTGATTGGTATTTCAAGTCATTTGTGATTCAAATATACTATAATTTTTCAGACACTGCATATGTAATTTCAAGCTTTTTATGTATGTATATATATATATATTTATATGGGTTACATATAATTTATGGGAAACGGATAAATTGAACCGTTTGAATCTCGCTTTCCTTTTTTTACATAATAAATAAAACCAATTTTTTATAGTCACTAACTCTACTGTAAACAATTGGTATGATGGTCATGGTCCTGTCTTAAAAATAGTAATAATGTGTGACAAAATATATATTTACTGAGTTGACCAATAAATTAAATTTTAAAAAAAACCGGATCATGTTTTTTTACCGAAATGTTGATATTAAAGAAATGAATATTAAATCAATAATCAGCATGTTGATGGATATTGCATCCTAAACATTATGTTTTTAAGAGAAAATATTCTTATTAATATAATTATTACTGATTTTGTTTTATGGCGCGCTACACGAAAATTGTATAAATTACAATAGATATTTTTCTATTAGAAGAAAATCCTTTTTTGAGAAATTCAAAGTACCTCTAAAAAATGTGTCCATTAAAAAAAGCAATTTTTGCACCATCTTTTTCATATTTTTTCTATCTTCACTTATTTCTCTCTCTTTCATCAATCTTGGGTAGCGCAAAATACAACACATACTCATCATTCACACACATAAAAGGAAAACCAAGACTTATCTGTGTCTAAAATGAAGAATTCACAACTTCCTTAACACATCAATCTTTAATTATTTAAAATAATATCATATGTAGAAAAAAAATCCCGCTGCTATATTACTTTTCGAACTCAGGGTATTGTCGTGTAGATGAGCGGATGAGTCAGGATACAATTCTTTGATTCATTCATTGAGGATTACTTATTGACCTTTTTTGTTCTTACAATTTTATAAAAATATAGATAAATAAATAAAGGATAAAAATAAAATTAATTTGTAACGTTTTGGGTCATATCTGTAAAGCTAGAAGCGATGGGTCCTGAGCAGATCATAAAAGTCAATTCCTGAAGACACGAGCGTTTCAAAATCTGTCGTTATTAATTTCTATGCAGAAATGAGGAAGAAATGTGAGATTTTGTCTTGAAAATCTAATAAAAATTGGAGAACCCATGTTTTCAACTGTATAAAGATGAAATTTATGTTCATCGAACTGTCAAGCATAAGATGAATTTTGTTGATAGGAAGACTGGTGCTCACACGCAAAATGAATGGATTTAGGGGAAAACTATGGTGATCTCTTGAAATTATATCTAAATTATTATTATTAATAATTATAAATTATTATCTATAATCACAAGATATATCCCAGACAGTTATTAGGAATTGCTAGTAGCACACAGGGTTCACCAAAGAAAATCCTTCAAATAAGCTCACCGTGGAACCTATCAAAATTGCAAATTATGAAAAATTAACAAATGAGATGGATCTAAGAAATAAAATTAGTCAATACAAAGTTTTAAAATTGTACTTGACCATCGAGGATCGACTTTTAAATCATATAGTTTTTAAAAAATATTCAATTTGAAATGGTGCTTTAAAACAATCTAAAGTAGTATTTAGAAAATATTTTTAAAATGTGAAGAAAAACCATCTTTTTCAGGAGTCAATAAATCTTTTTTACAATTTAAAGTCACACTTAACTTGATTTCTTTTAGTTTCAGAGGAAGGTATTGAATCCTTGAAAATAAATGAAAACAATCTAAATTCCCCAAAACGTTGAAATAGAAATTTAATGGTCTAGGTCGCTTAACTAAAGTGTTACTAGAGTCTTATATCTGTGTTCACCAACTCCATCGAAGGAATTGTAAATAGATTAAAATATTTGTATACTGTATTTTAATAGAAAATTCACGAATAAGCAAAGCGATTAACAAAATAAAGTATAATTTTATCACAAATGCAAGGTGTGAAATCTAATTCACAATCAATCAATATTCATAAAACAAATATTTATTTAATTATTTAAATCCCTTCTTGACTTTATGATAGCTGAAGAATTCCTGTTAACAAACATGAGTGTTCTGTCGACTAGAGCGAATCAGAATCGAATTATCAAGAGAACAATATAAAAGAATATAAGAGAATACTAAAAAGTTATTGATGAGAAGAATGTACTTCTATCACTAAATAAACATTAATTAATTAATTATGTTATTTAACTCTGTCGGTTAAACACGACTAAGTTCATGTGTGCGCAGTTTCTATTTTAGGTAAGTTCTTCTTTCTAATAAGAGAATTATGTGGTTAATATTTTAATTAGTACTTATATTATAGAACTTACTATATTTAGTAACTTTACTCCCACTTCCTTTATTTATATTAAGTTGCTTTATTTTCATAATAATATTATTTAATCATGTTGGTTATATTTTTTTAATTAATTTTTTAAGCCCACATTATATATTTTTTATTTTGTCTTATTATTTATTTATAAAAATATGAATGAAAATTATTATGAATAATTTTAATGAATAATATTTTCGAACATAAAATACAATACAATACTTTAAGAATTATAAAAATAAGAAAATAGGACTTACAAAGCCTTTTCATGCACATTGTAAAATGAAATCAATTTGTTAAGTTTTGAATATAGTTGATAGAATAAATTTAATAGATTTAAAACAACATTTAATCCAAACTTAACGTACCTCGTCATAATTATTAAAAATTCAGAAAGGTTTAAAATTAAACAGTCAAATGGTAGATAACGCAATAAAAATCGTTCAATAAGACAAATCAAGAAACGATGTTGATTTTACAAAAATATTTTTTAAAAACTTTGTTGAACAAAAAAAATTCGATTAATTATTTTATTGACAAATCTCGGAGAAATCGTAATTTAGGAAAAATTTGGACTGCTCTTCGCTATCCTAGCCTCAAGAGCCCTCAAAAGTATCAAGCGCCTCTCAGCCCTATTAGACGTAGAGAAGGCAATAAAAAGAAAAGATGGGAAGTAACAAAAAATGATTTTGATAAAGATAGAATAATTGGGGAACTATCCAATTATTCTATCTAGATTATTGTAGATATAAGTTAATTAACAATCAAAATATTCAATCTGTGGTCAAATTGTTATTTATGATTGATTTTATTTTTTAAAAAACAACAATAATTACTCTTATGAATGATTACTAGAATATGGTTGAAGCTTTCTAACTGATTAATGGTGATTCTAAATATTCCTAAATCGGAATATGAATGCCACAATTGATTGATTGAAATTTCACTGCTTGACTGCTTTCTTTGACACGATTTATAAGTATTCTAAATTCTCCACGTTTGCGTTGGTGGGTTTATCTTTCTTCTGTCTCTATTTACCTAAACTTGATTTCTTTTATACTGATTGTAATGATGCGTCTTTGACAGAATCAATTTGATTTCTTCTTTTGATTTCGTATGATGAATATCCTATTTCTCTGTAAGAAGATATCTTTTTCGCTGCTCTGAAATTTAATAGCTGGTTTGATCTAAAAATTTTGTCTTCTTCTCTGAAAGTCGATATTTTGACAGCTACTCGGTAATCCGATAGTTGGTTTAATAAAAAATTTTTCTCTTTTATTAAAAAACTTTAATTTATATTATTATTTTTTAACCTATTTTTATTTATAGTAATATAAATTTACTATATTTAATTTTTATATAAATTCTTTGTTATTTATTTCATTATTTATTTATTATTTTTATTTTTAGTAATTATTTTTGTTGGTATTTCTAAATGTATAATTATTTTAATTTATTTGTTATTTTTGTGAATATTATTTATATTTTATTAATTTATTTATTTTTTCGGGACTTATCAATTTTTAAACATATTAGTATACATATACCGATGGTCAATTTTTTTGACACACCTGTGATTTAAAAATCTAAGAAACTTGTGTTGAAATATTCTTTAAAATTTATAACTAAATGAGTTAAAAGTTATAAATAATTGAATTTAAAAGTTGTTTGCAATATTGTTTTACGATAATATTCTAATTTATTAAAATATGCAAAATGAAAAAGTCAATTTTTTGACATACTTATTTATTTACAGGAAAAAACTAACGATTATACAGATCACCATGCTTTTCTAATACCGTATATAAATATATATATTATATATTGATATATATTATGATATATATTATAATATTATTATTTAATATTATTATTATTATTATATTAATTATTATTATTATTTATATTATTATTGATATATATTATATAAATCAATAACTTTGCATCGTTTGTTGGCATTAAGGGAATTTAAGACGGTAGTTATTTTTTGTAACCAAATCCTCCTTGCCATTGAACTGATTTCCATCGTAGACCAGATCTGATATTATTTACCAGTAGTCCTCAACAATATTTAAATCTGGACTTTTGCCATTTTAACACTGATATACCCGATTCATTCATGAATTGTTGAACTTTCTTACATTTGTGCACCAAAGAATTATCCTCCTGGAACCACCATTTTTTTCCGTAATTTAATTTTATTATGGGCACAGCACTTTCTGACAACAGCCTCATGTATCTATCAGAATTCATGTTTCCTTTCACGACTTCGAAGGAGAGTGGACCATTTGACATTGTCATCATCCATATCATAACGCTTCGACCTTTGCAATGCCCCTTAATGCGATAACTTGACGATGATTTTTGTACATATGATCTCCAATCATCTGGAGCATCTAAAGAAAACCGCTTTTCATTAGAAAAAATTGTGAGATCACAATTATGATTTAATGAAATCCATGATCTTACGCATTCCATACGCAATTGCTTCTGTGCGACTGTCAAATGAATTTGGGTTGACATCCTTTTGTAAATGAAACCAGTTTTCCTTAAATATCGCTGTACGGTACTTCTTGATACATCTAAGTCACATTCATCTATTAATTTCATCGCATTTATCTTTTCTTTGCTTTCATTAAGACTAAAAATCTTCCTCTTCACGCGCAACTTACACGCTTTATCCATTTTTAATTTCGGTTCTGTCTTCTTTAATTTTTTTTAATCTGTAGACTCATAAATTGCAGGATGCATTACGTGTAATGCTCAACCTTGTGGCAATGGCCAAATAACTTAAACCTTCTGTTCTCCATTGAATAGCCAGTTTTCTTGCAAATACATTGTGCATTACTAAAGTAGAATCTAAAATACTTTTAATGTACTATGAAATTAAAATATACTTTAACTCAAAAAAAATACGCAATAACAATTTAAACTTACTGTGTCAAAAAATTTGACTTTTAAATAAATTCAAAATTTACTAAATTAGGCAATATTATTTAAACAAGTACAATTAGTTAAAAAAATTTATATATTTTAAATAAGTATTTTATATAGATACATAACTAATTATAAAAGTTCTTTTATTAAGCATCGTTTATAGAGATATCAGGTGTGTCAACAAATTTAACCATCGGTATATACATAACATGCATAAAGAATTTACATAGTAAAAGATTAAAAGACCACTGAATTTACAACATAAAGTTTTGCACAATAGGTTAAGGGATTTGGATCACAATACAGTAATTTTTTCATCATTTCTTTTCTGTTTCTTTGCCTGGGAGTAGTCTCAACAAATTAAATGCTAAATTTTTCAAATTTTTTCAATAAGCTTTCGTATTCTGATATATTTTTGTACTCTGAATACGGAAATTTTTAAAATCATTGAAAAATAAAAGTAAGATCCTAATTAAAATCTCGTTTTAATCTTCTAATTATAAATATATTTCACTATTTTTTGTTTCAACCTATAACGATTAATTTTAATTAAACTTTCAGACATAATTTAATACTATTGAACTAATTTAATTGGTATGAGAAACATCTTTTCGAAATGTTAAATAGTTTAAATATATTATTTTTTATGAAATTAAAATAAGTGTAATGTTTTAATAAACAAATAGCAGTTTACCTAAGGTCATCATTAAATAAGTTTTATAAAGAATTTGTTTCAAATTATTTTGCAGAACTATAGATAAAAAATGCAAAAAGTTTTTTACTCATCAACAATAAGACGTAATATTGTTTTATTTTCTTTATTTTTATCTTAAGATATTGAAGATAACCTTTTGAAGTGTATTTCATTAAACATGTCTACTGAACCCAAAAAACCTATAATGAAGACTGAAGTTCCTGGTCCTAAATCTAAGGAATTAATCAAAAATATGTCTGAATTCCAAGTAAAATATTTTTTATTCACTTTATTACCAAGATTTTTATTTATGGATGACCAATTGCATCAAATTTGTTGCTGACTATCATAATTCTATTGGCAACTATATCGCAGACGTTGATGGTAATTATATGATGGACCTTTTTTGTCAAATTTCCAGTATTCCACTAGGTTTGTTGTTAAAATCTTTGAAATTATAACTTTTACTTTCTAGGCTACAATCATCCAAATTTGAATAAAGCTGTGAAATCCGAAGAGTACATAGTAAATGAATTATTATTTTTTAAAATAAAAATAGCAATTGATCGTTGTTGCATAAACGAACTTAGAATTGTATTGCAGTTTTAGATTTAAAGAATCGTTTTCTCAGGTTTCGGCAATAAACAGACCTGCTCTCGGAATGTTTCCAAATAAAGATTATAAAGACAAAATGAAAAATTCTTTGATGTCTGTTGCTCCAAAGGGTATGACCCATGTACAGACGATGATGTGCGGTTCGTGCTCCATTGAGAACGCTATTAAAGCAGTATTCATTCGCCAAAGAGTAAATTTCTTACATATAAGTTGATAATGTTTATATAATTTGTGACAGGCTCTAGAAAGAGGAGGGAAACCGTTCACGAACGAAGAACTGGAATCGTGCATGAAGAATGAGCCTCCTGGTTCTCCTAAATATTCTATCCTCTCTTTTAAAAATGGATTTCATGGCAGAACAATCGGTAATAATAATTTTTATTTTATATTCTTTCAATGAAAAAGGTTACTATTTGTTTTTAACAATTATGAATGAACGTTTATACTAAAAATAGTAACAGAATTTAAGAACGTTTTCTCAATTTCAAAACCAATAAAGGCCTTTTTTGATTTTTCTGTCTAATTAGACAATATTTACACATGGGAAATATCGTTAATGTTTACTTATTGAAGAGTTTTGATCTAAATAAAATTGTGTTTAACGATAATCCGAATGAGATTTCTTCATATTTAGGACTAATTTTCTTGGCCATGAGTGCTGTATAACAGTTATTATCTTCTGGTAACAAAACTAAACCAGTAGACCAAATATCATCTTTAGTATTTATTATTACTTTTAAAAACTGTTTAGTTTTTCTAAATTCTTTGAAGTTTATTTTCTAATAATTAACTTTTTCAGCAAGAAGAATTTCTGAGTTTTCAAATACTTTTTTATTTTCAATATTTTTACTTGCTCTTTCTAGTCCTGCCCTAAGGAAACCTTTCCTTTCATTACTTAACTTCACTATTGGCCTTTCAAGTTTTTCTTTGGTGTTGGATTTGGAATATTACAGTCAAACCCGTTTAATATCACGTCGTTTAATAACACACTTCGCATTATATCATTTTATATTTTATTACCAATTTTTTAGGTTTGACTGTGCTGCATTTGACATCGTTTAATATCAGTTCTCATATTGTCACTCATTGCTTATTATCATTACTATAGTATTACAAATTAAATAATTAATTCTTTTAATATCATTAAAATAATTTGTTTTAAT
>JBBMKC010153318.1:0-15664 GCA_037834085.1 Bipalium vagum
GCAGACCGCAAGGATCAAGGTATAGTCCAAAATATACCACGAAAACGGTGAAATTCGGAGGTAATAGTATCATGGTTAAAGATGGTACCAGAGTTCTGGTAAGGTGTCCGGATCGGATGAAATCTGATGCCTACAAAGAGCTACAAAGATGTATTGAAGAGAGGATTGCTCCAAATATATGATGCAGAGAATATATTTCAATAAGACGCAGCTCCATGCCACAAATCAAAATTGGTGTCTTTTTTTTGGACATATTATATATTATATATATAACAATATAGTAAAATGCATTTTACAAAACCCGCAACCTTAATTAGTTCATTTGTTGTGGAGATTTTTTGTTGAGTTGGTGATAGTTAGCATAAGTAGTCTAACTTGTAAATAATAATATTCATTAATCCATCAATAACTTCTGTTGATTAATTGATCAACATCGGTTAAGGTACACTTGGGACTCGAATTCTAAACTGGTTGATCATCCGGTCGTGTTTCTACAGAATCAAAACATCATTAATATGTGCTGTTCATCTACATTTCTAAAGGATAAGTAAAGAAAACACGAAAAACTAAGGGAATGGGTAATCCACTCTAAACGGGCATAAGACTTAGAGACTATCATTCCTGAACGACAATTTCGATTTCCACAAAAATTTTTGAGTCACTGATTCAATACACCATCAATTTATTCAATTGGTTTGTGTAACATCATATATTTTTCCCAAAGAAAGTTGTGAACATATTTTAAATTACTTCAGAAAATTTTATAAAGTTTACTAATTTATTATTTAATGAAGTTAAAATCGAATATTTCATTTTCCTTGAAGAAAAAGTTTTGATTCTTAATTTTTTGTAATATATTTATGGTTATTATTATAATTTAGCAATTATATAAACTATTATTTATTATATAATTACAAATATAATCAAAGTTTAGATTAAATAATTTTAAACACTTCATTAAAAAACAATTCGAAATTAGACTTTCAGAGAAAGAAAAACAATGAAACATTAATAGGCAGAAAAAATAATTTTCCATATTTTATTAGACTCTACGAAAACTTTGAAAATATCCTCAAATCGTTTTAATTAAAGAAATATTACGAAAACAAGTTTGTTTAAGTGCACTACTTTATGTTTTGTCTTACGACATTTTGAATGTGGGACTTGTAACACAGTGATGATGAGTGCTGTGATAAACAATAGCGCTAATTCTCTTTCCAGCAGTCTGGTTGATTGTCAGCCGCACGGTGATTGTGAGATCAACATCAATGACAATCTGACAGATGATTCCAGGTTAATTGTTGTTCCGATCTGACAGGATCGATAATATTATGTTGTTGAGTGTTGCAAAATGTTCAGGAAGATATTCGTCGGCGGTTTGAGCTGGGAAACCAATGAGGGTGTGTGTGTGTGGTTTTTGGATTTTAACTGATAATTGTTGTCGATCCCCGTTTAGAAGACTTGAGAAAATACTTCAGTGGGTTTGGTCTTGTCAAATCCTGCATAATCAAGCTTGACCGGTACACAAGTCACTCGCGCGGCTTCGGATTTGTTATTTTTGATAGTGAGGATACGGTCAACAAGGTAAGACGATGAAAATAAGTTCGATTTATCTTTCTGTCTCTTTCAAAGATTCCATTTGATATTTTGGATTTTGATTCTCTATAATTTTTCTGGAAAATATTTTTATATTGATCATAGTGTTTTTAAAAATGGAAATCAATAATGTATCTCTTGTTTTTTTGAAAATGTGGTTTTTTCGTGGGTCTTCTGAAGTGTTTTCTTATTGAAAATCGATTTTCTTAAAATCTTGTTCATAACAAAAAATCAATAACCTATTTAATAATTGTTTTAATATTATAAGAAAACATTTGATTTTTTATTGGTTAATAATATTATAAAGTTAATAATTAAAAATATTTAAAAAATCGATAAAATTATATAATTCAAAATCAATACTTCACACAATCATCTAAGGTCATTATTCAAACTTTAAAATGGATAATTATCATATTTCCCTCTTCCAATATCAATCGAATTTCTGTCATAATTATTGGTAATTATTTGTACTATTAATATTTCTTGTGTGGAATGTATAATCATTATTTTTAGTGAATAATTTCTATTTATCTCTGAAAATTAGATAAAAATTTCCTTCAATTACTAATTTAAGATCAGCATTTCAATTAATTTCCTATCTTGTACACAGGTCTTGGAAATAAAGGAGCACGTTTTGAACAAGAAAAAGATCGATCCTAAAAAGGCCAAGCCCAGTAGAGAGCCACAGAAAAAAATCTTTGTCGGTGGACTGGACCCAGATTTGTCGGAGGCAATGATCAAAAACTATTTCAGCCAATTCGGAGAGGTATTTACAGTGTTTTGTCGGGCTTTGTCTGAATTTCACTATTTCATATAATTAAAAATCGATTTTCATAAAATATTTTATCAGATAATCAATCAATAAAAAAAATCAAATCTTAAAATCGATAATTATAAATCAATATTAATTCCAAAAAAATTGTTTCCGTGGTCAATTATTTTTATTTTTTTTCATTATCATTTTTATTAATAAATTTTCTAAATATTGTTTTTGTTCATTAATTTTTGTTAAAAATTAGAAATCATAAATTTTTCATAATTTAAAATTGATCAAATTTTCATTGATTATTATTAATTATTATTTCTATGAATATGACCACTTTTATTTATCGTTATTTAAAATTAATTTAAACTTCAATTTGGAGCTCTAACTGCTGAAGCTCCAGCCCTTTCAACTAATTATTTTAATTAATTTTAAAGAATATTTAATAATTATAAATCTTATTGTAATTAAGCTTTATAGTCTCAAATTGATTTTGCTTCTAACAATTTCAATCAATAATTAAAACAGGTCTATCATTTTACAGAAAAAATCGATAAAATATATTATTATATTAAATATTATTAAATAAAATATTATATTTTCAATAGTTTAAAATAAATATTTCATAAAAATTTTTTTCTGCAAAATTATTGAATTATTATTAAATAATAATTTTAAAAAATCAATTCAATAAAAATCTTACTGAAATAAAAAATACGGTTTTCAAATCGATAATTTTTAATTCATGTTGAATATCAACAAATCGAAAGGTTTCCATCCACAGTTATCCTTTTATTGATATAGACTACATATAATTGGATTAATTATAATTTATTATATTATAATTTAATTAAAATTTGGTAAATGAAATGTATGTATTGTATAATTATTGGTTTATTATTAAATTATTTTTTTTAATAAAATGACTTTCCATTCTAAAAATAAATTAAATGATGGAAATTTTATTGAATTATAAAGCCATGTTCAATTTATATGCAGAGAAATAAATTTTGAAAAAAATGTGTTTCACTAAAAATTGCCACCAGGAATTTGCCATTTTCACAAGTACTGTCTTAGAAAATAGATATTTAAAATCAAATAGGTTTTTATTATATTTGTGAAAACTAGGATATCAATGACCCATCAGTTCGAAAAATTATAAATTTTTTTAAAAATTTTACTTATCTAATTTTATTGAACCGACTGGAAAGGTACCAGATCGGTGCAGAAAATATTGTTGTAGAAGTTTGTTAGGCAATTGTTAAGTTGAAACAAAATCTGGTCATTATATTCGAAAATGGTCAATATTGATATTTTTATTGATTTTACTGAATTAAAAATATTTAATTTTTATTCCTAATTGGAAATTAGTAATTATTTTAATTATAAACATGTTTTGTGATGAAAAATTCAATAAAATAATTATTATTTTTATTATTATTATTCAATATGTACTTATTGATATTATTTTGAGAAATAATTGATAGAATTGTCTTGATTAATGGAAAATTAAAATTTCGAAAAAAATAGTTTCAATTAAATATATTTATTTCTTTAGTAGATTTTAATAATTTTTCATTCATTTTTCTTGAAGATAATGACTTGAATTTTGTGTTTAAAATTTAGAAATCAATAATTACAAGTGATTAATAATTTAAAATCAAAATTTCAGAAATATTTTTGATGTTCATTTTTGATAGTACTGTTGCTTTATAATAATTATTTTTAAATTTAAATTTTATTTTGTAATTATTGATGTTTGTTTCATTGGTATTTTTCTGGTTTCGAATTTATTTATAATGGTGAGTCATAAGTCATTTCATTTTTGTTTAACTATTTCAAATTAATTATATATTAATAATTATATTTATTTAAATAAATATAATTTTGTACATAATAAAGTTTTTTATGGGTAGTTAAATGAAGTAATATAAAGTAATATTTGATTTTAGTTTTAATAAATATACAAAAATTTAAATTCGGTCAATCCTTCAACATTACTTGAAGTATTTGAAATAAGATTTCAGTGCAAGTGCAGTGGACGAAATATGTGAGGTGGAAGTTGATGATATTATATCAGCTATTGTAGCTCAAATGTTTAAAAAATTTAGTCATTATAAAAGAGACCTTCCAGATCAACCACATTCTGACAGACGTTTAAATAATTTGTGAAAAGCCGAAAAAATTCATCGGCAGCACTAAAAGATTGTCTGATGAAATTAATGTATCCCAGAGAACGCTTGACATCTGAAAGCTATCAGCAAGGATGACAGACTCTGCAGAGAAGTGCCTTATGATTTAACATAAAATCAAGTAATATGAGACGTATTGATGAAATATGCCCTAAGCCTCTTAAAAATTCCCATGATCTTCGCCAAATTGTTACCTCATATGAAAATGAATCTATTTTAGCATACTTGACAAAAATAATCAATGGTTGGATATAGGCCAGGTGGCCAAAACAGTTCCAAAAAGGTAACGGTTATCCAAGTGTCATTGTGTGTTTGTTGATTTTCAAAGGCGTCATTTACTTTGAATTAATTCTGAGCGAAAAGGGATTATATTCAGATTGCTATTGTGCTTAATTATATCGAATGTATGAAAGGATGCAACAGAAGTCTCCGTCATTGGTCAATAGAAAGAGGGTACCCCTGCAACAAGATAATACTAGACCACACACAGCGAAGAAAAACTGAAAAAAAATCAAAAAGTTTGAATCTTTTCAGATTTTTTCATATCCAGTATATAGTCCTGACTTTGGTGCATCAGACTAATTATGTTTAAGGCATGGAAAAATAATTCCAATTAGAATTAATCTTGAAAAAAATAATTTCTAAAAACTGTGTTCGATAATTAATAATCATCAATACATTGGACAATTGAAGTTAAAGCATAATTTCAAAAATAATTTTCAAGTATATCAGAGATTTTTTATTTTAAAAAAATCTCTTTTCCAATTAATTTTTACAGATTATGAATTTCTGAATTTCTGTATTTTTTAAAATTTGAACTAAACTGGTTATTGATTCAAATTCATTATTTAGTTGATATTCACAAGTAAAATTAAAATTAAAATTTAAAATTTAAAATCATGAATCAAAATAAATTAAATATTTAAATATTTTCGAAAAAATTGACAGAATATTGATTTTTAAATTGTACTGGTGGAATACTTTTCATAAATAAATTACAAAAAATGATAAAAATTCATTAATATTTTAAAATTTAAATTCTATATCAAGTATTCTAAGGAAAACCAATGAAAACAAAGATAAATTATTATTTTATCAATAAAATATTTATTCTTTTTTTCATTGACTTTCCTTTCTATAAAGTTCATTTTCTTGATTTAAATAATTTTATTTTTATTGATAATTTAAAATCAGAATCACAGAAATAGATTTTCATATTAAATTATATATTTTGGATAATTTATAAAATATCCTTGACGAAAAGATAGATATTTTCAGATAATTTTGAAATATTATTTTATAATCTTTTTATTGATTGTCTGTTGAAAATTGGAAATCAATGGTTTATAGAAGTGTATTTAATACCACAAACATTTGTCAATAAAGCATGCGTAGGTCATATTTCAGCTTTCAACCTTGTTCTGATTTTTATATTTTTTATTGTTCTTTAATTACCCTGATTGATTTTTTTCTGCATAAAATGATTCTGTTATTTATTGTTTTTCGCGATTCATAGGAAGTTTGATAAGACGATTTTGTGTTTTGTGGTTCTTCAGAAAACACCAATATTATGTGAATTGGTTTTGTGGTAGGACGTGTAGGATTGGCGTAATTATTTTGCTGATTAGTGGTTTTGAAAAACGTCTAAATAAAAGCGAGGTAGACGGTGGAGACTTACAAATACCGTTTTGTCGTTGTCAACATTGTCCTTCATTCGTATTTAGGGTTCATCTTTGATTTTCTTTTATAAAGTTTCTCACATTGAAAGAAAATATAAATTTCGCAATATATTTTAATGATGTTTATTTGATTTTATTACAACCCTTTTTAAGGGGAAAATAATTAATAAATAAAGTATTATAATAATAGTGTTTATAGTAAAAATTGTAAATATATTTTGAGTTCTTTAATAGTTACCAGTCCAAAATTTTGATGATGCAAATCAGATACTTTAATAGATATGCACATACAAGGTGGATATAAATGTATCAAAAAAAGAAACAATAAGTTGTTTTTTAAGATGCCTATTATTATAAAATCCATCACTGACAGCTCAACAGAAACTGAAGCATTGGGTTAAGAATAAAATAATTTTGAAAATTGAATGGAAAATTGTCATATGGAGTAATAATAAAAAGTTCAACCTAGAGCGGACTAAATGGTTTTTCTTATTATTGACATGATATGATCGAGGATGAGATTATTCATTCAAGACACATTCAAGGAGCTCCAGTAATTTCTTAGCATGTTTCAACTTCAATGTAAAGTTAGTTCTTACGTTTGTTTCTCAAAAAAATATCAGTGGGAGTACCAGAAAAATTTAAACAATAATCGCATTGGTTTCCTGAATATATACGGCAGTGATGATAAAATATTCCAGCATGATAAGTGCTGATTTAACGTTTTTGGCTTCAATTTCGAATCGATCAAAGAAAGGAAAATCAAGATCATGCAATAGTCTTCTTAATTACTAATCCATTTAGAAAAGTTATGAAGTTTGCTACTTGGTCGTAAAGTGTATACTGGTGGAATCAGAAGGTGAAATCTGAAGTCAAGCACTTCTAAGAAGAGATTGTAAAGAGCACCTTAGAAAACCTGACAGGCTCTATGTTGACAGATGTAATTAATCACGTTATTAACTATTAGCTTTTCAATGGAAAAATATTCGTCATTTTGATTATTTTTCTCTCTAATTAAAATATAGGTATCATGAATTTTAAGTTCAAATTTAACTAAAGTATTTATTTATTAAAAAACTTGATTACAGAAAATTATTCAAACATATAAAAATAGCATGAGGGGGGATATTATCATATTTGTAGATGCGGGGGAACAGGTACTGTATTAGTAAATATGTTAATAGTAGTAATAAATCAATAAAATACTGTAATTATCGGAATAATCCATATTGTATAAATTATTTATTAATTTATATAATCAATAATTTATTTTTCAAATGAACGATTTTCAAAAATAAATTGTTAAAAAATAAATTTGTCATTATGACGCATGTTTCGAACTTTTCAGTTCTTCTGTCACTAATATTAATTATTTTATTTATTGAAAAGAGTTTATTTGAACAATAAGTTGATTGATTATGTTCACAAGAATAAAATCAATAATTTATATATAGTTAATTCTATCTTTTTAAATAAATAGTAATTTAAAATCAATAATGATTTAAAATTAAAAATTAGAATTTTCGTGAAATTTGATAAAAATTTAGTTTAAGTTCAGTTTAAAATAAATAAAATTTTATTGTTTAATGGAGGGAATTTCTTCAAAATAATATTTTTAAAGTTAAGTTATAGATTTTATATATTGAAATAATTTATAGTCATTTCATCAATAATTTTTGACTGATTAAAAGAAGCTTAACGTGTTGTGACTAGAGTTTGATTAAATAAAAGTCAGATCAATGAATATTTCAAAGTTCTTTATTAGTTTCTTATTCTTATTGATTTTACCGAGAATGTTTACTGAGTGATAATAAATAATCGATTGAATTGATATTTTCTGTAAACATATGTTCAGGGGTCTCAAAGGATTAACTAAAGTTGAAAAAAAGTAAAAATAAATCAAAGTCTATTATATTAAAATATCCTCATTCTAAATTGGTCTATATTTGATAACATTTTTCTCAAAAAATTTCTTTTAGATCGAAAATATCGAATCTCCGTTCGATACTCGTAAAAACAAACGAAAAGCTTACCTGTTCATTACTTTTTCTAATGAGATTGAAGCTCGCAAAGCAACAGCACAAGAGAGTCAAGAAATTGACGGTAAAAAGGTAAAAAAAAAGATTTTTCATTTATGAAAAATCATTTAAACTTAATTTTTGATGTTAACATTGTTTTTTGTGCTCATGCATATTTGCTGCAACGTGTACAGTTTGAGGTTCGAATTGCAATTCCTCGCGAACAGGCCAATCGAAGTATGATCGATTAACATGATTGATACTCATATTTTGAATTTTTGATGTTTTCAGGATGGAAAGGAACCAATAGCAACATGTTCTACCCTTATGCAATGCTTCCCTACATTTATCCAGAGTTTTTCTATTCATATGTTTACAACAATCCAAATCTGTACAGTGCTTTTTACAATCCATATGAACTACTCAATTATGATGCTGTCAACTTAAGTAAGTTAGCTATGAAAAATGAATCACACATAGAAAGAAAAAGAAAAACTGAAGAAAGGAAAATAAATAGAAAATATTTTTAAAAATGTAGGGGAAGAAAAGAAAAACTGATGGTTAGTTGCAGAGCTAAAAAGGAAATTGAAATAAAGATAAAAAAATGATAGCGGAGTGAGATAAAAGAAAATAATGTGAGCGAAAAGAGAATGAAAAAAGGTTAGAGAAATGCAGAGAGGAGAAAGAAAACAAAAAGAAATTGACTGATGAGACATAAAGCCAAAAAAGATATAAAAGATAAGAAAGAACCGAGTGAGAGGAAGACAAGCATATGAAGATTTGCGAGGGCGGAAAAAAGGAAATTGAGAGAAAAGTTGGATGTCAAAAAATTAAAAGCTAGAGAAAAAGGAAGAATGAGAAAAGAAAAGGGAAAAGAAAGTGAGAGTAAGAGAAAATTAAAGAGAGTGGAAAAGACCATTGTGATTTTCTGTTTAGGTTTTTCTGTGAATATTGATTATTATTATTATTGATAATTGTCAATTTTATTTTCAATTTCAGGCCGGCAATTTTCAACTGGCGTCATGATCAATAACAATCCTTCAAACTCCTCCAATGTCGCAGCAGCCGCCGCCGTTGCTAGCACCGTAACCAGGCCAAAAATTACTCCAAACAGCAACAGTAGTAGTAGCAACCTTAACGGCGGTCAGAGCACAACCAATAATAGCAACAGCGGTATCGGCAGCATCAACAACACTGGCACTGGCAACATATCGAAACGACCCAACGCCACCACAGTTACCACCGGCACCAGTGCAACAGCGAATCCTTTTGTTTCAAATATCGACAGAAATCACCAACACCAGCAGCAACAGTCAGTCAATTTGATAAACCCCTCACCCTCATCCTCCTCAATACTACCAAATGGTGGTGATTTGTGCCTGTCTCAATTATCATCTCAATCACCAACGGCAACAACAACGTCAGTGGAACAAAAACCCGATGCCATGTCCAAACTGGAGACGGAAGCAGTGAAAACAAATCAGAATATCCTTGCAGGAAAACCGAACGATTCTTCATCAAAAGCAGCAGCCCCCGTCACAAATAGCAACACCACAAACAACAACAACAACGATGTTAATAGTGCCATCCCTTCTAATCAAAATAATAATAGTAATAAGTAAATTTCTTTACCGGAAAAGAAAGACAAGATGCCGTCGTTTTTCTCCCATTAAACATTTCTGAGTTGTGTGTCATGGCTGTATGTGCTCATGTGTTTGTGTCTGAGTGCTGCTCTGAGTCAATTTGTTTGTGTATGTATTGTTTCTGTGTTTGAAGTTTTATTCCAACTCGAAATTATCGATTGATTTGTAATCTATTACTATTATACAACGACCTCTTTTCTCTTTCGTCCTTTTCCTGAGTCCTGTACCATTTTCTCTCAATCCCTTCATGCCATCCTCATCCTGTCGCTCATTTTCAGGCTGTCTCGATCCCTCAATGTTGCCGCGTTTTAATAATAATTATCAATATTACTATTGATAAATAATATTCAAAGTAATTATAATTAATATTAATTATGATTATTAATAATAATGATTATCATTAATAATAATAAAATCAATAAATAATGATGATAATAATAATAAATGGCACAAGCGTCTGGTTGCTTTTGTTTTTTTTGTTGAGATATTGATTTGATTTATTGTCTTCGACATTTTTGTTTTGTGCTGATTCCCTCTTGTTCTATTCTCATGTTGTGCATTGTATTCGTTTCCTTGTTTGTGTATGCGCGTATGTGAGAGCTGTTTATGATAATATTATAATAATAATACCTATTATTATTATGCGAGTATATTTATTCTCTTTCTTTCCTCCCGTGCTTCTCTTTTGCTTTTCTCTCGTTTTTCCTTTTATCACGAAAAATTGTTTTATATAATATTATTGAAGCCTTTAAATGTTTTTCACACCAACAGGAAGGAATTGCTCGGTCTTCATTTATTGATTCGGGAAATAATGCAAATAAAACTTATCGATTTTGTTGGACAACATGCAATCTCTTAAAAGTTGTCATTATTTTGATTTTTTTAAAAGTAAGATAACATAAAAATTAAAGTGAAAAAATGTAGAAGCGAAGAAAATTTAAAATAAGTTCGTCAAAACTTATCACAAACTCCCGTTTTATAGTTTACTTGTATATGCGAAGAAAACTGTTTATTAGTTTTAACTGATATTTTTCAGGAGAAAGCCTTCATAAATAATCAATATTTATGGAATTAATTTTCTTGGAAAACAAAATCAATATTTAAAATTTTTAATTCGTCTTTAATTTTTCCCTGATCTTTCTGTTTTGTAGTATGTACTCTGGTTAATGTCAAAAAGCAATGTATACTAACGTCGAATAGATAATATTTGGTTTTTGCCGCCCAATCGTCTCTTCCCGTCATTTGGACTTTTCCTTTTTCAATCTATTTTATTTAAAGATGAAAAACTTGTATGCTTACTGGATTTGGAACGAAACCAATGTTTTCAATGTGAATTTTATTGATTATGTCAATTCGACTTTAATGACTCAAAACTTGAACGGTTTTCTATTATTACCCAAAAATTGTGATATTAAGAAAATCACGTCCTCTATGTTATAATTATTTCAACTGATGCTGCTTTACCCTCGATCAATTGTCACTGATCTGGTTATTATCATATATTTGGTTTTGAAATTAATGATCTTGTACAGGGTTTTAATTCGGGAATAATTAAATGTTCTGATATTGTTCTGAAATGGAACTTTCAAATTTGATTAAATTTAAAAATTAGTGTTAAATAGGTATACTTACGAACGGGCTTTTGATATTTAAATGTGATTGGATATTTGATCTGGCTGCCAAAATTATAATTCAGTGGTGTAATACATCACAGAATGCTAGGTTTTCCAATTTGAAAAAAGATGTAATATTCAAATAAAGAAACCATATTTTAATATGACTCATCGTATGTACATGTCGACATTAATAAATTAGCGTTTATTTCATTCTAAAACTTTCGTATAAGGAGGTTCAGCTGCTTACTATGAGGGTTTCTAAAATTGAAAGCGCAATTTTATTAAGCAATTTTAATCACAATGCTAAGAAAACAGCGTGCCTTTTACTCCATTGGTCATATAATTACCTTAAATAATGAATTGTGGTTTTCAGAATAATTTTGATTCCTAGAGTCAAATATAGGAATTAAAGCCTTGCGAATAATCTTTCTATTTTTATATGACAAGGTAACTACTGTATTACTTATTTTTAATGACAAAGTTCAGTTAGAACCTTCGATATAATATATTAATAATGAACTTATTTTTCGTAGGTTACGTGTTAATTAACTTATCCTCCTAAAAAATATATAAATGGATGCTTTGAAATATTATAAAAATATGTTGCAGAGATTATCGTATTTTTTAAGCAGCGATACAAATTGTTAAGAAATGTCTCAATTTACGGTGTTTATTTCTAAAGACAAACAATTACAGGAAATAATTATGACATTTAGAAAAATAAAATTTTGTGAAATCAAAACTCATGGAGATTATAATAAAAAAATAGTAACCAATAGCAACAGAAAATTAGGAACAAATTAATTTATCAACAAATTTAATGTAATAATTAAAATGTAAATATCCGCCATAAACTTTTATAACATTTTCCCATTTAAAAACGACTCGAACATGTGATAAGCCGGTAAGG
Source organism: Bipalium vagum (assembly GCA_037834085.1). Classification (NCBI taxonomy): domain Eukaryota; kingdom Metazoa; phylum Platyhelminthes; order Tricladida; family Geoplanidae; genus Bipalium; species Bipalium vagum. The sequence goes on from JBBMKC010153318.1 coordinate 12,421, forward strand.
GCTTATCGGTGGGTACCATGTGCCCAGACCCTTTGACAGTCAGTAAAATAAATCTTTCAAAAATCTTCACGAAGCCACCAATCTGAGATGTGTTGTCTGGATTATTGTAAAACCAAGGTTTTCGCTTGGAGACAACCTAGTGCAATTAAACATTATTACACAATATAAATTATATATAATATAAAATATATTATTAATTAATTATCTTAAATAAATATTTAATGGAGAAGTTATAATATTAATTAAGGAGTAAAAATTATAAAATTATATTATTATAAATATAAATAAATAATTTATAAAATCATAGTCATAGTTGACTGATGTGGAAAAATCAATATATATATATATATATATATATATATATATATATATACTGAGACTTTCTATTAAAATATGAGGAAAGTATACAGTTTGATTAAAGGTATCGAAATACCACTCGTCAGCCAAATAGGAGCACGCCATGTCCACATCGCCATTGTAAATCCAAATTCTGAAGTCCTGAACTCCATAAAACTTATTGATCCATTTAATAATAATTGTACTTTCAATTTGAAGAGAGAGTTGTATTGGGAGGTCATGTTTTCATAATTCCATTTATAATTCAAAAAGACGGAGCCAGAGCATACAGACCATTGAGGAACACTTGAAGGAATGTGTAGGGCAAAACGAACTTTAGGATCATTCAAATATTTTGTGACTGGTCTGTCATTTGAGCAAGGTATCTCAATTTTAAAATTTTCCTTTGTGAGGGATTGTTCAGAAAGAAAGGATTTCAATTTTCTAAAATTTTAAGATAAAGTGATTAATAATAATAATAATAATAATAAAAAAAAAATAATAATAATAATAAATCTATAGTATTAAAATTAATAAAAAAGTATATAATTTTCTCAAATAAAATTTATTTATTTTATAACCATAGTAAAACAACGAAATTATTGGCAAACGAATTGCGGAAACTCCACTCTAAATTTAACAGCCTCACATGATATCCGTATCCGTTCGAATTAATAAATCTTTGTAATGATGGCAGGGAAACGCAGAAAATAATAGATTTCATGTGATAAAGGTAAGAAAAAGATTAGAATATCAGTTTCCTTGACCATGTACCATAAAGGCATAAAAGGTCAATAAATGGTGAGTCACTCACATGAAAGTCTGGCGCATTTTGGATATTCGAGCAGACTGACTATTCCAACCAGTTATGATCTGGAACTTCTCATAGTTTGAAAAGACCCCTAGACGAGACCAGAATTCGTCGTTCTCTGCGTTCGGTTCATAACAGTCAGAATAAATGTTATATACATTTATTCCTGCAAAGTATTGAATGGCCGAATTTACCTGAAGGGCGAGAACATAATTAACAAATGGTGAAACGGTTGATTAATGAGTGAAGGGTTTTAAAACCCTAATTGATTGATCCATTAAACTAAATTGACATAAGTTTCACTTTTTCCTGACATTCTCTGTCATTGCTACCGGTAATGTCACAATGAGTGATATTTTGACCACGACAACACAGGGAAAGGATGGTGGACCATAGACTAAGAAACAGTGATAATATTAATGAAACCCATACTTAATCAAACATCACCTGTCACTGATCAACCCATGATTGTAAGCGAAATACAAATTACCGTTCCTATTGAAATATCGACTGGACAAACCATTTCCAACGGCAATACCCTTTACAAGACTTCAGTTACTCAACCAAGATTCACCAGACTTACTTTAAAGTTAACTGGCAGTCTGGGGTTAGTTGAAATAATTCTATACGACAGCGTTGGAATGTAAATTCCCGCATAACTTTCTCCAGTAATGTAGAAATCTCTGAATTTGAATTGGGGAAATTTAATAAAGAAGTGTCGAAGAGCGTTGAAATTCAGGCTCGAGGTCTAGGAAACTTGGGTTAGAAGGTGCGAGGTAGACAAACACTAATCTTACGCTGTCATCAGTTGCATCACACTTGTCATCTTTGGAGAAGGAGAACCCTACACAACTTGGTGACTCCAGATAGAGAACATTCGCAATCTTTTGAAACTTCATTATGGAATTGGATGAAATGTACTTACCTTGTTCCAACTATTCGGATTATGTATAAGATAACTTTCTGACGTGACCTTCAATATAGCATCACCATATATTAAGTAAGTACTAAATTTTTACTTGAAAAGGACCATTTTCTGTCAACAGTCCATCTAAAGAACTACAACCAGGACCTCCATTAAGCCACAGAACTAAGGGATCTGAGGTTGGTGATTTCTGACTTTCGACAAACCAATAGTGCAACATTCTCTGATCAGATCCGTTCAAGTATCCGGAATAGTGCTTGAAGCTTGGCTGCCTTCGCAAACCTGGAAGAATGACGACTTCATCTTCGTGAAAACCATCCACCAAAAGTGCAGCCGACAAAACTACCAAGACTAACTGCTGAAACATTACTAAGATTACTAATCTAAACAAAGTCAATAAATAGTTCGAGGTAGACGATCTTTAGTCTTTGACCTGTCCCTTGGTTACTACAACTTCAATTTTAAATTTACATATCGATCTTTGCACTACAGTTTTTCAGATATTTATTTTTAATTCAGATTGTGAATCGGTGACAAATCTGTGGAAAGAATATCAACATAAAATAAAGAATACATTTAAATAATGAGTTTTCGTTAGTATTAAGCTGTTAGATCAGAAGCGCGAGTCTTCAAGACTAAGCTGATGAGGGATACATTTGCCATAGGTATTTATTTTGACCATTGAATGTAAACGATTTGCTAGGGCTACCTGGCTGCATTTGAAGCTCTCAGAAAGTTCTCGAGTGGTTTGTTGAAGCTCTGTCTCGATGACTTGTTTTAAGTCATGACCACCAAATGTTTGAGAACGCTGTCCACACTGATCATTTTACAGATCATGTTTCCTTGTTTAAATCGTGAAACCATTCCTACATTCACTATTACCAATAAAAATATCACCAAACAATTTGAATTTTATTTCCTTGTTTGAAATCATGCCACATACAAATGTGAATTTTGTAATTTTGGGCAGCCACATTTTAAAGTTGATTTTCCGAATGAAATGAAAGATAATGTTAATAATATATATAATGAAAGGCCTAATGAAAGGATTAATACACCGAGTTTGGTCCTTAACATGAGATTATAAGCAGATTAATATAGAGTTGAATGAACTAAAGAGAAGATTACAAAATAATGCGTATCCAAATTGGAAAATTGAAAAGACGATAGAA
>JBBMKC010153425.1:0-15663 GCA_037834085.1 Bipalium vagum
ATAATAATAATAATAATAATAATAATAATAATAATAATAATAATAATAATAATAATAATAATAATATTTAATAATAACTAATAATATAATACAATTAAATCTGTCAAAGCTGGAAATTGTAATAAAATATAATACTTTTATTTATTATCTTTTTTTAAAAATAATAACTACACGTAAATTTGTTCTAACAAGAACTATAAAAAAGAATTAAGTTTTTTTATAATTGAGTATTTTTAAAAATTTAAGGTAAATGATTTTTCTGTTAACTTTCATCACAATTTTTACTACTTAATAAACAAATTTTATTCGTTTTTCAATTAATTTTTTATTTAAATTAAAAATAATTTGAATAAAAAATTTTTTTTGTTTATATTGACAAATCAATATAAAAATGTCAATAATGGAATTTATACATGATCGCTTGAAAATCTGCATTTAATATTACTGCATGGGATTCTTTGATAGTACTGGAAAACTTGTTAATTAAAAACATCTGCAAGATCAATTTAATCTTGAAACTAAAAATTCAAAATCAATTGATAATTTCTTCAGAGCTTCTTGAAAATTATACGTGAAATAAATAATAATTTTCCTTTTATTTGTTTTATTACGAAGTTAGAAAATGAGATTTTACATGTAGAAAAATTAAATATCAATTTTACACTTATTGCTGGAGAAATTTGTTATAAAGTAACCTGAAATATATTTTGTTGTTTAAATCGTCATTTACTTGCTTCTCCTAACAATAAATTGTAAAATATTTTAAATTTGGAATCAAAGGTCGAGAAAAATGTCAAAATTATACAGAAAGTCTTATTTAACAAGATTTTTTTTTCACCAAAATATTGATCAAGATGAAAGGTACTCAATTCATAGAGATGTGCAATTTAACAGATTTCTCTGTATTCTGTTAACTTTCAATCCATTAACAAGATCAATAAATCAATTTAAATTAAAATTTTCCATTGTTTCTTATTGATTTAATAATTTTTGAAAAGCTCTCTATTGTTTGTGTAGGCAAAATATATTAACCAAGATTTAGGAATAAAAAGACCAGTCTAGTTTTATCATACCTCGTACCTCAGGCATTTGAAAATGTAAACATGTAGTCAAATAACAAAAAAGTCATAAAAAAAACAAATGAAATATCCTATATAAAAATAAATTTTTTTATTGCACCTACATTAGAATAACTTCAAGGGCTAAAGATTGTTCCATGTACATGAATGCTTGAAATCAAAATATTAAATCGTTGAAAAGAGGAACTGAGATATTCAAGCAATAAAATAAAAAATAGGAAATTAGTTAAGAAAATTCTGATAATAAACTAACAGATCCCAGTATACTTGATTATACTAATTTTGTAAAGAAGAAGATAATGATCAAAAAATGACAGCTAAATCTTTCTCTTATCAAATGTTTATTAACAATTAGTAACAATTATTTTTTTGTAATTATCTGAATAACCACAGTACCTCAAGAAGTCAATCAGCCATCAAATAAATATACAGGGTAAATTCATGTGAGTATTGTTGTACAACATTAGAAATAGAATTATAAAGCATTCTTACTGTCAAAGGAAATTAATTCATAGTGAAGATAAACCTCAACAAAGGCGATAACCATTGCAGTTATAAGTTTCACATTACTCTGATCTTTTGTGGTTATTATTATTTCAACTTGGTAAAATAATTCAGAAACAATTATGTCCATCTGTGTTTGAGGCTTTGCATAATTCAAAATTTGACTTTCACTTTTATTCAAAAGAATGTTATTTTCATAAAGACTAGACAAGCAACTAACGTTATACCACCATATTTATTCCAGGTCATGAACTTGATTCATTATTTCATATTCAAAAGTTTGAAATCCAAGAGCATTCGAAGTATGTTTCTAGAATAGCTCCTCGAAGAACATTTAACAAGGTTTTCCGAAATATTTAATCCTTTTTTCAAAATAATTAATCATTTTTTATGTATATTATGTAAAATACAACCTGGCAGAAATGAAAACTATATATATACGACATGAACTTAACATCATTATCTTCTGCTACTGTGAGTATTTGTAGCAAATATTATTCATTAAAATTTCTCTTGCGTGTTGAACAGAATCTTTCAAAAAATGTGGTTCCATCTGTCCTTCGTATTCGCACATTAATAATAAATAAATTAATATTATTTAAATAATTTGTATTTTTATTGATAATTTATTTATTTTATTGATAAATGACAAAAGATATTCTCAAAAAAATTGTGGAATTGACAAAAGTAATATTTTTTATCAAATTTTTTATGGACCTAATTTATGAAATTCTAATTTATTATTAATAACCAAAATGTGATAAATTATTTAGGAATTTTCAAGTCGTTTTATTGGTCAAAATAATTTTTATTTTTAACAAATTTATTGATTCTATTTTTTTATACCAATTTAATTTGATGAGATTATTAAATTTTAATTATTCTATTTAATTCTCAAAGTTTGGCATGATAGTTCTTATTTAATTGCCAATAATGAAATTTATTATTTTTTCAATTTCTGCAATTAATTTTTTCTAAGATTTTAAATAAATTTAAACCAATTATAAATATATTTATTAACATGCTATAATCGTTCCAAATTTTTATAAAATCCTATTTTTAAAGTATATTTTTTTTTTGTTTGAAAGGACGAGGAAATAGTCTCATTTAAAATTATCTTTTATTTATAATTTTTGTGTTACACAGTTTTTTATTAAACGTAGGTCAATCGAAAAGTTTCTGAAATGACACACAAACAGCATATATTTATTATAATTAACATAATTGTTTTTCGAAGTATTCACTCTCATAATCTATACACTTTGCATTCTGTCAAATTAGTCATTGAAACATTTATTCTAATCCAAAGTCTTTATGCCAAAAACATGTGATTTGAATATTTCTTCAGTCTGTTCAAGGCACAAAAACAGCTGTCCATACAATGGAACAAAATGTGAAGAAGTCATTTGGTGCCAAATCAGGATTATGAGATGGATGGCTTAATAATTCATTCCCTGCTTAAATTTATCGACCGTAGCTTTGAAACAATTACCGCGATCTCGTTTTTGATTGATTGTAAGAATATGCGGCATCCAACGAGAACATAGCTTTCTGACACCCAGGTGTTCATGTAAAATGGAATGGATTAAAGTCTGAGATATGTTAAACGATGCCTGATTTTCATTATATGTTGTCCGATGATCTTCTTCAATTAATTTCCGAACGACTTCAAAATTTTAATCGGATACACATGTTTTTGGACAACATCCTCAGAAATCATCACCCAAAGAGACACGCCCAGACTTAAATTCATGAAACCATCTATACACTGTAGTATTTGATGAGCATCATCAGGAAATGCAAAATTTCAGCAATCGAGACATTGCTGCTATATCAATCCGTATCGGAAATCATATAAAATCATTGCTCAATCATTATAAAGTTTTGCATTGATAAATTCATATTTTCCGCTTTGTATAATATTTTTTTAAACAAATGCGATTTTTATTATTAGATAAAAGAAATATAGTATTAAAATAACGCATCATATGTTTAATTTAATTTATTTTTTATTCAATCTTTCCATATAATGCATTCATGAAACTTCTTAACTGCCCTGTGTATTTTTCATTTCATCAAGATAAATAAACACAAAATATTCTTTATATAAAAATATATTCTTTAATCAGAAAGAGATACTTTTGAATTACATTTAAAAATATTAAATTTTTTAAATAATTAATTTTATTTTCCATTAAAAATTTGTTTTTTCAGAATAATATTTGTTAAAAAAATTTTCCATAACATTTTTTATCATATATTTTCCAAAACTCACCAGTGGTTGGGGAACCCGGAAAACGGTTCATGATTTTTATTATATCAATTATACATTGATTAATAGAAAAAATTGTTTTCATATACGATCTCTATCTACATAATTACTACAATGTCAACGAATAAATGTCGTAAAATATTGATTTCAATGCAATTATATCTAGAAATGTTTCCAGTTGTAATTATCTGGAAGCGCACCAGAAAAATTCTGAAAATCATTTCTAATAATTATTTTGGAGCAAAAGACAACAATATATACTGGAATCAATTTTTCAACAATATATATCTGCACACTGGAGACACTTATGATTATGAGAAATAAATCTATAAACTATATCAATACCAATTAATTAAAAAATAATAATTTTCAAAAATAGTACAATTTGATAGGGTTTAAGAGTGTTTTGAGTTATGATTAATGAGAAATATTAATTATCAAAATTAATTTGTTACGATTTGATTAATAATTATTATAATTAATGGGGTGTGATTAATTCCTTAAATTAAATTTATCATAGCTGTAAACTGCGTTAAACAAAAAATTCATTCGGGTTTTTTTGAATAAATTCACATTATTATTTTAAAAGATTATTAACAAAGTCATTAACTTTAACGTAAGTAACATAATCCATGACAGCCAGATTTCCTTATAAATTCTATTTCCATCTTCATCTATAAATCGCTTTAATACCTTGTATCGTTCTTCTTGACATATTTTCTGCAAAAAATACACAATTGTCAGTTTACGATTTCTATGATTTCCTTGGAAATATTCAATTATTGGGACAGCTCTATCTTGATAAAAATTAAAGCTCATTTTTACAAAAAAAACATGTTATATATGAAATTAAAGCTTACTCAATCTTCTCTTAGAATACAGAAATTTTCAATCAATAATTTAATAATTGTAAAAATTATGATTGTTTAAAGTATGCACTAATACTTTTGAAACACACTATGTGCACTGTTGTTTTTTGATTGTGTATTTAATTTTGACTTGAGATTCTTCCAATTTCTTTCTTGCTTATCCTAAGTATTGTTTCTGCAAGATAAATTTATATTTTAAAATTTTATATCAATTAAATTTTATACATCATCATCGTATTTTACATTTATGATGACGGAATTTGAAACAGGAAAAAGCCGCTTATGGTAAACTTTACTTTCAGGTTCAATTTGAGAATATACACAATTGTGCGTAGATGCTTTTGTTAACAGTGGTTTTCCGAAATAACATGACTGGATTGGTTTCAATGATTAAATACAGTTTATTTTGATGTGATCCTTATAGAAGAATATAGATGGTAATAAGCTTAAGTCTGGAAAATATCTAAAATCACCTAGAAAAAGGTTTCACATAAAACTCGAAATAATTCTTATCATGAAATAGAGACAAATTATCAAACAAAGTGGTAGCTTTATTTTATAAATTAATTTTTAAAACTGATATGATTAAGCAATGTGCCAATTTGAGGGCCTTAATTGTGATAACAGGATAATAGTAATAACAATAATAATACACATTAATTATGAATTATCAATAATAAGTCATGGTTAGAATGACAAAGATATTTAGTTAACACAGAAAATATCGAGTTTGTTTCATGGTAATTTATTTGCTAATAAATTGGTTATTTGATTTGTTAAAGAAAAATTATATATTACTCCTGTCAATTTCTCAAAATGAAATCAGGTTCAACGCGTAAAGGTATTTTAAAACTAACTTTTGAAGTTTAAATGTAACTTAAGATGAATGTGTTAATAAAAAATCTTAAAGTGAAGATATGAAAAGTAACTTCAACTTTTAGAATATATACATATTAAACGAATTTTTAAAAATCTAATTGAAGTAAGACGCTTTTACAGTGAAACTAAAATAATAAGTAAATAATACTTTCCAGAAAAATAACAATTAGAACTTTGTATTTGAATATCAGAAATGTAGGTGGCGAATTCGAAAGAATTAAAAACATTGTTATACAAATAGAAGTGATTGGAAAAGCTTTATTATGTATGAGAGAGTAATTATTAACAGACCAGATTATGGAAGACTGCGATTGTAAATAAAGCGTCCAAAATCAATAGAGTCAGGTAGTTCGAAGATTTTTTTAAAGTACAGTCTTACAGCCAAGTATTGAAGATATAATAACTGTTGATTAAGTGAAGTTGATAGTGATTATTGATCGGAAACCAGGACAAGAAGGCAAGAAGTAGTTCAATCTAAAGTTCAATCGATATTGTTTATTATTTCCGAAGGTGTCATGATTGCTTTATAGACCGTCCAAGATTTAGATCTTCATTAAATTAGTTGTAATGTCATTAGTTCATAGTAATGGCTCGATTATTTATCAAGGATTACGTTCCGATCTGAGATTTTGTGTCAGTTGAACAACAATAGAGCTCGGAAACATCCCCAAGGAATCTAGCGCAGAAAGATTGATAAGACTGTTTCATTTCTTTATTTTATTTTTAAAATTTTGAGATAATTCACATTTATTCATTTTTCATATTTTCATTAAATCAATTGTGTACTTAGGATTTTTTAAAATATTTATGAATTTTGAAATAACCGTAGGACAAAGGAATTTACAGTTAAATTTTATGTAATTGATTGAAACCTTTCTTATAGGATTAATAGAAACTTTAGATTTATTTTCATTGATTTTGAAAGGATTTGTTAGAATAACAGATACAACAATTATTGAAATTGAAATTAGGTTTTAGCAGGCAAGGTTCATTTAGTAAAATTGTTCTAAAAACTAAACGCTAAAAAACTATATTTTAGAACAGACAGTAACTCATAAAGTATATTATTGATAATTAAATATTATGTATGTCAATTAATTCTGTCTTTTAAAATCGTTTTTTAAAAAACACTTTATTATGAAAAAACAAGTACATGCACAGTGGTGGGTTGAAAAGTTCGGTTAAATAAATATGAAAAAAATAAAATCAAAAGATAAAAAATTTATTCTTCAATGTAATCTCCAACAGGCTGAATACGCTTTCTTAAACGTTTCTCAAAATCTTTGATGCCAATTTTGTAGGCCAATTTGGAGAGGTCTGCAAAATAGCCAGCCATAGAGGTAATCACCTCACTATTTGACAAAAATCTTTGTCCAGCGAAATTTTTTTCAGGTTTCTGAACAGAAAAAAATCTGACGGGACCAGATCTGGAGAATAGGATGGGAATAGAAATAATTCTGCTTTGACGTCGATTTGGACAATTGGTCGGAGTTGAATATGGAGTTTCCTTGCGTAGTATTATGGAATGACAAACTTCTCATCTCTAGTCAAAATGCGGTGTAAAAGACTTTCTTATTTTCCTTTCAATTTAGATCTCACCCATTATTTTTCTCCTCTCTGTGTCTCTTTCTTTCATTTTACATGACAACCATCTTCTTTCTTTATAAATCCTTCCCATGGCCGCAAACGCACAGAAATATTTGTTCTGTCAACATTTAGAAATATGAAATTATTAAACAGGACATTATTTCAAGTACTATAAAACCCAATCTTGTGCTGCAGAATAATAATGCAAGGCTGCACATTTGAAAAATAGTGGCTGATACTTTGTGTGCCAGTTCTTCCATGGTCAGCGCGATCTCTTGATATGTCTCTTACAGAACATGAATTGGATAATCTTGGCGACATGTCAATGCAAAATTATAATCATATGGCAACTTCAACAGATTAAAAAGCAAAATCTATTACCACAAAATATTTTCAAATTTTTTTTTAAGCATTGGGAGAAGAATACTGGAATGTATTAATAAAAGAGGCAATACTATTAGTTATTAATTGTGAAATAATAAGTGTTCTGTTGAAATCTTGTTTTATAATGTAATACTTTTTGTGTATATATAACAGTTATACTATTTGTTAATATCATATTTAATATATGTTAATGTGTAACATCCAATTTTAATGAAATACATGTACATATAATGTCTGATTCCAATAATTTTATCGTGAAAAATACAATTCAGTAATATATATAATTTTATCAAGAAGACCGATCAAAGAATATATGTAATCAGTTATTTTGAAACCTTGCTTCAGTTTTTTAAGATTACGCATTATCCAAAGATCATACTGGTAAACCTAACAAGTGGTGTTTGGAAGTTATTAAAATATGAAAGAAAATTTCAAGAGTAATGGCTATTGCGGAATTTACTAGAATAAATAAATTAAGTGAAAGACCAGTTATATTTTTATTATCCAAAATTGAGAAAGTTATCTTCATTTAAAGTTTTCTAAGAATAAAGAATAAACAAATAAACATTAAATATCGTGTTTGTTCTATCACTGATAATATGAATGAAATAGAAAAATAAAAGTTTACTAACGAAAAGAAATGTATTTATTACTAATCCCATGAAGTTCTCCTTTAACACCATAAAACTTTTAATTTCAGAATATCCTTGAGGAATTTAATATCATTCTATTCAAAATACAATTTCTTTTTATACATGGAGTCCTGGGAAATTGAGCTGTCGGATACATTTAGTGATATTTTCGTTTTATAACTGATATGATCATAGAAATCTAAATTGAATCACAGTACATCATTTGAATAAATCTAAATTAATGAATTTGTTTTATAACTGTTTACAAATATACAGGTATAATAATTAAACATTTTAAATATGAGTGATAAATAAAATAGAACACTCAAGGTAAAATTATTGTTCCATGATTTATTGTGATTTTGAATGTGGCCTAACACCGATGTAGTTTATCAGGTGAGTCAGAAAGTAACCTCGTTTTTCTAATTATTCAAATTAATTGCTAAATATTGACAATTTTATTGGTGTTTTAATAATATTGATACAGAAATATTTGAAGCGCAATATTTGAAATATAAGAAATCATATTTATTTTTTAAATTATAATTTATATAATTCAGTGGCTACATTTGTCCCGACTAAGCAAAATGTTTGAAATTGGCTCCTGTACTAATATATCCGTGGATCTACGGCCACAGTACCTGCCGTTAATATTAATGACATAAATAAAGGATTCATTAATATTCGCCAAGCACAGGAATGGTTTTCCAGATTCATGTCTGGTGACTTCAATCTCAATGAACATGAAAAAAATGGACGTCCACCAACGACTGACGACGCATTATTGGAAGAACTCATAAGTAGCGATTCACGATTAACGACTGAATAGATATAAAAAACCCTCGGCTGTAGTCCTACTACAGTTAAGACGCACTTACATATGATTGGAAAGTCATATAAGGCAGATGACTGGGTACCTTATGAATTGACCGAAAAAAAGAAGCTGTTAGACTATCTGTTTGTCAATCACTGATTCTGAAGAACAACAGTGATCTGTTTCTTCAACGTATTGTCACGGGGGACAAAAAGTGGATTCAGTACCACAATCCAAAAAGACAAAAGTAATGGTTATTTCCTGTGAAACCCCCATTCCAACACGAAAACCAGGTCTTCATCATAAAAAACCTATGCTTTGCATTTGGTGGGATTGTCGTGGGGTAATCTATTTGGAATTGCTCGAATCAAATCAGACAATTGATGGCAACAAATACTGTGATCAATTGGACAAATTAAATGAGAACTTGATTAAAATTCTTTCAGCTTTAGTCAACAGAAAAGGCGTCATTTTCATCAAGACAATGCCAGGTCACACACCTCGAAGATCACATCTAAAAAAAATTAAAGACTTAGGATGGGAAGTTATGGCTCACCCACAATATAGTCCAGACATTGCTACAACAGATTTTCACCTCTTCAGATCTTTGCAGCACTTCTTATCTGGAAAAGGATTTCAAAATGAAGATCAGGTCAAAAAGTAGATCTAATCATTTATTGACTTTTAATCTTCCTAGTTCTTTGAAAAATGGATGAAATGCTTGGTTGACAAGTGGCAGGCTATAGTAAAAAATAATGACGATGTGATTGATTTATGATAAATTTAAATGTAAAAATTTGTAAAATAAAATTTTGTGATAAAAACGAGGTTACTTTCTGACTTATCTAAATACAAATCAATTTCATATAGCCTTTAGGGATTGAGCACTGTTAAAGAATTGCACTTACTCACAAAATTCCAGCGTGAATGCACAAATCCGCAGGATGAATTTCATAAAGGTCATCAGTCATCATCCGTTTTGATGATTTACCTGAGAGATCGACTTATCACATACATTGACAATGAAGCAATCGTTCATATTTCTTTTCATGAAAGCAATTGAAATCATGTTACAGGATAACCTGAAGATGCGAAACCTATGGAGTTGTTGAATCCCACACAATTTGACATCTTTTGCAATCTCGTTTTAAATAATGATAAAAAATGATGCAGAAATTTAACAGAGTTCATTTAAATTTAATTTAAAAAATCATCACTGATTAATAAAACATGGATGTATTCGTACGACAGTGAAAGTAAATAACTGTTTGGGAATTTAAAGATGATTTTAAACCATCAAAAGTTGTTAGGTTCCACAGTGCCTCAAAGTAAATGATTACTGGTTTCTGTGGTTTTATATAATCAAAGGAATATCTATGCTGAATGACATACAACAGTTTTTCTACTACATATGATTTTAAAAATTAGCGAGCTCGACCGAAATCAACAAAATATTCTTCATCGTGACAATTCCAGTTCTCATATAATCATCATTGCATCGATTTCGAATTTACGAAAAATGTAGAATTAATGAAACAACTTTTATTCAATTAACTTGCCACCTTGTGACTTCCTTTTGTTTTCAACCATCACACGGTAATCGCTTTTCATTGCCTGAACTATTTCTGAATGGAAAAATGTTTCAAAAACCGGTTCAATCGCATACAAAATCACGTTGACTTAAAAGGCGATTATTTTGAAAAACCTAAATGTATTTGTCCTTTGGTTTTTTTCTTTTTTTGAGGCACTAAACCTCCAAGCAGCCTACATACCTACTTAAATTTTAAAGTACATATAAGACAAAGAGAATAAATTGAGAATAATGAATGTTTATTTTGTAGGTACAAAATTTAATTTCTTTTTTATTTGTTGATGTTCTAAATATAATATGATATCGTTGATATTAAATTTCAGAGCCAACGATAATTAAGAATGAAGAACTGACAAAAGATTTAAAAGGTGTTTTTTTCAAAGTTATTAAAAATGTTAATGATGACAGTGTTAAGATTATTTAAAGTTGTAGAAATAAAACAAGGAGAACTTGAAATATCGGGATTTAAAAATTATTTTTATTTTTATTCCTTTTTATTATTTTATTTTTTATGTGAAGTATCAATGTTACACCTCAATAATCTTGAATAAGAATTTTTCTTTAAATTAAACAGGGTTATTGTAGCCATCATTCAACAGTTCCCATGAAGGATAATTAATGTTGCCATCAATTCCTTAATAGAAAAACAAATTCATAGTTTCTTTTCCTATATAAAATATCATTGAAAATTAACAAATTTTCTTTCAACAGTCAGAGCAGGGACATTTTTGACAAGGATTGAATGAATTTGAGTCCACATCCTAAGCGAACGTGAAACCCTTTGTTAATTTGTTATTTTGATAAAATCGTTGTTTATTTTGTCTATTTTATTCATCGTTTACTTTTTCATTGGTTTGGAACAATCTGTACATGTAACCTCACAAGCAACTTTATTTATGATCAACCTAGGATCGGATATCCACGAAAAATTAATGGTGTAACATATAAAATTTCTTATTCCAACCAAATAATACATTTTATTATTAAATAACCGTCATAACTCAAAATTTACATAAATATCAAAAATATTTTGTAAAAGTCTATAAAAATGGTAATTAATGGTAAACAAAAGGCTTGCTATTCTTTCTGATGATATTTTTGGAAACGTTCAGATCAATGTAATGTGAACTTTTAATATAATTTTTCCGTTGAATATTTATTACCAAACATATTTCTAATTGTAAAGGATGTTCAATTGTAGAGTAATTATTGTCATTAGTCTTGAGTAGGATTGTCAAACAATTATTATTTTTGTGTTCGAAATTTTCAAACTTATCATTATAAAATAAAATAATAATAATAATAATAATAATAGTAATAATAAATAAATAAATAAATTGTGAAAGACCCTTAACTTTTTTATTTATTAAAATATTATTAATTCTATTATTGGTTTTACAGAAACAGACTATGATATTAAGGGTGTCTACCAGAACCATCTTGTTTTATTTTCAATTGATTTTTAATTAATTTTCAAATAGTTTCAATAACATTTCAATTTTCGTAAAATATTCACATTTTTTTGGAATATATACTTCAGAATTCACAAGTTTAGCTGAAAATAATACCAAAAAATAAGACTATCTTAACCTGAAATATTATATTATTTATTTATTGCTGTATTTATTTTAATTTTACATAAATGGAAAGACAAGTTTTAAAATTTTCAAATAAACATCAATATTTTGTTTTAATCAAAACGTTCAAAATTTTTCATCAGTAAATTAATAGTAAATTTTGATTTTATAGGATCAAGTTTTGGACTTAGTGATCATTTATATGAACTTTTAATAAGTTGGAAAAAGAAATTCTAGATTACCTAATTTTTGAATGTTAAGATAAAATATAATTATGACATCCATTATTCTGTCAATTAAATAAAACAAAATTACTGAACTGTTATTAATTGATTTTATTTCTAATTATATTTTATTACCGTGTTTTCAATAATAAAAAAATTATTTTAAAATAATTATTATAATGTATATATTATTATATATATAATTTTTATGAATAAAAACATTGATGTGTATATACTTATGAAAGCTTTCACAAAAAAGTGCTATACTTTCTCAAGCCAAACATAAATATATAATTTCTGTGTTTTCACCAAAATTTATATAATACAATATTATACCTGATGTTAAAAATAAAATTTTCGTAGAGAAAAATATAAAAAATATACATTTTTTGTGTTTCCATTGTGAAAACGAATCTGTGATTAAAATTTTCCAATCAGTGATACTTTCTTCGGCGTCGTGTTCGTCGCGAATTTATTTTACCAGATGTTCTAAGTATGAAACCATCTTTTAATGATGATATCTTGTAATTTCCACATTATTAACAACAATTATTTCTTTTTTATTTATTTCTATTTTTTATATTTTTCAAAGTTTAATTTTTATTAAATTTAAAAATTATTTTTCGTATTTTCTCAAGATGGTTCTCTCTAATTTATCTTGCCATACTATAATGCTGAATAATTAAATTTTAATAATAATAATTTATTAGTAAACGCATTTAAATTAAAAGAAATGAAAGATAAAATTACTTATAATAATAAAAATATAACATATAAAAATATAATAATAATACCAATAATAATGAAATAATAATATAAATAATAAATATATTAAAAAAATAATTAAAATATAAAAAATAATATTAATAATAATAATAAAAATATAAAAATAATTATAATAAATAATAATAATAGTAATATTATTATTAATAATAAAAGATATAATGAATAATTTTATTAAAGGAAAGTGTTTTGCTTTCATAGATTCAAAGATAAATAAATGATTTTCACAAATTTCCTGCATCAACAAATGATGCTTGACTTGCTGCATTAAGTAAACATATTTGGTCATTGAAACGATTGCTGGTCATGATTTACTGAATGAACTACCAAAACGTGCCAAATTGACATAATTAATGAAATCAACATTGAGTGGTGGTGCGAAAATAAAAATTGTTTGTAAAATTTATTGCTAAAATTACCAGAAACAATGCCACAAAATACACAGCATCAACATCAGCACCTATATCAGAAACTACGAAAAAAAAATAGTTTTCAGGCCAAAAACACACCTCTCAGTGAAAAAGTTAGAAATTTTAAAAACTGATCTCGTTGTGTGATTGTTATTGAAAAAAAAACTACTGACAGAACAGCATTGTGAAAAACTTTCTCTTGATAAATTCCATAGAAATTTAGAATTGAACAAGTGACAATCAACCAGATCTGGCACACGCACACTCACACTCAAACAGCAAACTAGATCAATAAAATCGTATGAGACTCACAAATAGTGTTGGTATGTAAGTATGTGACTGAGTATGTAGCACACTGGATTTCTTTAACATACCTACTTTGATTGGCCAATACCTGTGCAACGCACTGACACAACTCACAGATTACAACAACAAAATCGAATGGCACGAAAACTGATTGTCTTGCAGAACCGATATTGTGTAAGTTAATCTGAAAAGCACAAATTCGTTTGTTTCTTCCATCATTTGTTGAAGAGACAACATTTTTTTCCAAACGACAGTTTTCATTGGTCCTTTAAAAATGAGTGTACCATGTTACTATTTTTATTGACCAGCAAAATCAGACAACAAATTGTTATTTTTGTTCTGGAAACTTAATAATTATTTGGATTATTTTCAATAATAACAACAGCACAAACTAACAGCGATATCAACCGTTACACAAATCGACTTGTCGTCAGTTTGAATAACATTGGAAAATAAAGATGAGACAGGACAAAGTAAATGTATGATGTAAAACGTGTTTATTTATTTTCTATCCTTGGACAATATCGACAATCGACAAAGCAGTATTTTTTGTAATAATTTCTCTTTGTAAATTTGCAGATGAACGGCAATTCCAATGGTCACATATCTCCGAAAGACTTTTCTTCAGGAAATCAAATCAAAACGTCCAAAACCAATTTATACATTAAAGGCTTGCATAGCAACTTTACCGATGAAAACATTCTTGATTTGGCACCGGACAAAAGTCTGGTGCGTTCCGTGAAAGCTGCCATAGAAGACGACAAGAAATGTAAAGGTGAATAGTGAATATTTGTTAATTATTCCAAGCAAATAAACGTCATACAGGATATGGATTTATTGAATTTGTCACACCCGAAGATGCTCTCTATGGACTGGCATATATCCAGGAAAGACATCCTAATTTTACGATCAAATTTGCAAAAGTATGTCATTACTAATGTCAACGTTTGAGGAACCAATTCTGATCTGACTGTATTTAATTTCAGGAAAACGAGAAAGATAAAACTAATTTGTACGTCACAAATCTCCCCAAATCCTGGACCAGCAAAGACAGCGACAAATTGAAGGTCATTTTCGAAAAATATGGAGAAATTCAGTCTGCTTTTATTATGCTGGAAAAATATGCCAATAAACCCCTCGGTTAGTTTTATTTGAGGAATTTTCTTTTGGTTTGTGAGAAAAATATTCTTGAGGATAACATTTTTTCTCTTGGTTGTCCACATAAAGCTTCACAATAAATGTTTCTCATAAGTTATTAAAAGCATTTTTGATAATCTCAAATAATATCCAATGTTATTAAATGAACGCAAACAAATTCTCATAACATTAAATATTTTGTTCTTGGATCAAGGTGTGGGATTTGTCAGATTTTTCCAAGAAGAATCAGCTCAACTAGCAATCAGCGATTTGGAAACCAATCCACAAGTATTGCTGGAAGATTCTTCCTGTCCTTTGGAAGCAAAATATGCTGACAAACATAGCACGGATTCCCGGCGCAAACATTCAGTTCTGAAATCTGGAGTCAATGGAAAATTACAGAGCTCAAACCAAACGCCGCTATTGACAAGTCCGAATGGTTCTCAAATTCTGACGGCTTTAGTCGATAACAGGTACTGCATTGATTATTAAGTTTAAGGTTCAGAGAATCTTATTTGATTTTAAAATTTGTATCATTTTATTGATATTATTATTATTATTATTATTATTATTATTATTATTATTATTATTATTATTATTATTATTATTATTATT
>JBBMKC010153533.1:0-15663 GCA_037834085.1 Bipalium vagum
AATTGTGAGTATTTAAACTGATTTCGAATTTTTGATTTTTTTGTGCCTAATTTAAATTTTAAAATAATTATTTTTAATATTTATTTAATTAAATTTTGTATATTTATTTTAAAATAATTTTCATTGAAATGATATTTGATATTTAATTATAAGGGCACAATATATTGATTTATCAAGAATTGAAAATTTGTTTAAATATTATTATTTTAGAGAGACATTCAAGAATATATCTTTAAAACTATGACTGACTTTGTTGATATTTTAACTAACAATGATAATAATAATTGAAATCAATTTTATAATTTATTATTCTTACACATCACAATCAAAATTTTAAATAATAAGCGTAAATAAATGACGATAATCAATAATAAAATTAGTAAAAATAAAATAATAATGTAATCACTTGTGTAATTAATAAGTAACAAATTATTTCTATATAAATTAAATGGAATAACTTTTCTAGTATAAATAATATTCTGGAATCTTTCACCAAATAATGAAGACATACTAAAGAAGAAACATTTTTCATAGATCTCTTAACTCTGGTCCCCGATATTGGAACCTTTTGCAAAAGCTGTGTTGGGTCGAGTGATCCGATCATGATAAATCTGTACAGAGCTTCACTTCACCTTTTCTTTCGTTAGGTAGAAACGGTGTGGTGAAATGAGAAAGAAGTACTGTCATCATTTTCTTTCAGTATTTTTAGTTACCACAAAGTCTGTTTACACTAATTAACATGTTCCCCAGGTTTTTATCTTCCTCGTTGAATACAATTTCCTCGTCTGATTCGAATCATTAAATGAAACATTCAACAAAACGCAGGCGCTGATACCCATGGTTGAGCAGTGGAACATGAGGAAATATGAAAGAAAGAGACGTTTCAGAGTCAGTCTTCAAGACTATCCGTTCTAAACGAATTCAGTTATGAAGACGAAGAAAAGCGATTATGAAAAATGATTTTAAAAATATCAACGGAAAACATCGAAAACAAATGAAAAGAGTTTAACAAAGATGAAAGGCCTCAACTCATTGATATAAAGCAGATGTTTTGATATCAAATAAAGTTTTATCTAATTGTTCTTCTTAGGTTTGAAAATAAAAATTAAATGAGGTAACCTTTCTAAAAATATAAAATAATAATATGATAATGATGATGATAATAATAATAATAATAATAATAATAATAATAATAAACTTATTTAATTTAAGAGATACGATCTTTTGGTGAAAGTTTTCATATGGAAATTTCTGTTTAAAATGTTGTGGGGTGAACGTTTACAATGTTAACTATTTCACAAACTTTGACTGTGTTCGATCTTCCAGAATAATGTCATTGTGTTTATCGAGAATTTCTGGCGTAGTCATCTCTTTTGGGAGTCCTCTGTTCATCAGTTGTACTTGATCGACCACGTTTAAATTCTGCAAATCAATATTTTACAATAAAATCTGATGGAGCATCTTCGCTATAATGTTTGTTCAACTTTTCTGATGTTTTTTTGACCATTTTCCTTTTAGGAAGTGGTGTTTAAGAACTACACGAAATTTTTGTTTCTCCATTTTTCCTAGATTTAAAAAATTGCTAATTTCAAACGATTGAAACAAATAAACTACCGCATGTATCAATATATAAAATTGATCTTATTTATTTATGTGTTCGTTTTCTGTAATAAAATAGTTGATTTTATTTTTTCAACTAGACTAGTTGGTTAGGGAGCCTACTTATCAATCCACCCTCGAACCATTAATTAAGTTAATTTAATAATTTTTGAATTAATCAATTTACACTGAGGTCTTGATATGTGAAAGTTGCAATTGAAGATGTGTTCGATGAAATTAATAATAACTAAATCAATAAAAATTGATATAAAATTGATACACGTGAATTGTCACAAGCTTAAAATTAATTTTTTATAAACCAAATATTTATTACTATAGCAAATTTTGACATTGTCTTCCATATTTTTAATTTAAATCCAATAAATAATTGGACACCCCTTTTAAAGGAAAATTTCTCTCGCTCTTAGTCTCAGAGGTCATTAAAATAATGTAATCTGTCACCCTACTTAGTGTGTGAAAAGAGAAAAATAAAAAATAATTTGGAAGTGAAAAATGAACAAAATATTTAAATTGATCCTAATGATGCTGAGTCCTACGATTTATCTGAAGAATTAATTAAAGGAGAACCAGCAGTGATAACACCACTGTTGGTAAAAATATAAATGGAATCAATAAAATAAAATTTAGATTTCAGTTTTCAGTTTTCATTATGGTTGACAGGAAACCGTGTTGCTCACAAAACAAGTTTGATTTATTATTTTTAGTGTTTTATTTATTTAATTTAGTCCTTCTCGGTTATGTTCACATAACTGGATTGAAAAGACGAAATAACCTTTAAAAGTTTCAGATATGTTGAATAATTATATTTTCAAAAATAACTATTAATTCTATAATAATTATTATTGTCCAACCTTATTGAGGTCATCATTTTCCGAACCCCTTGTGCCTTACTTTTCAATCCTGGTATTGTATTGGACTAACCAGACAAATTAAAAGAATTCAAAGTATTTGTGATAATTTTGAAATTATAACGTCTCTGATTTTTGTAGTTATCGTTTAAGTATTATTGATTTATAGAATTGATTCGAGCTTGGAATTGGAATGAATTAACGATTTTCGTATGGATTCTAAATGAATTGTCGTGATCATATTATTATTAATTTTAAACCCCGGGTCTTTTGTGCGACTTTTCATGTTTTAGCTCGTTTTATATTAAACGTATTTGTATACGATTAATAAAAATATTTGGAAACATTCGGAAATAAAATTTTAATATTCCTCTCAATTATTTTCAAATAATGCATCACTCTCCTGATTTTTAAAAATTCTTTTCGTTATTATTGGTAAAAGATAAAAAAAGTTTAATGTGAATATTTTTTTAAATTAAAAATTTTCTCGAAAATTCTAAAATAATTGCAATTTTTAAAAATAATTTAAAAATTGATATTTTCAAAATAATAATTAAGAAAATCGTTAATCAACCATTGATTAATGTTTTTCTCAATATTGTGAATTAATTTCTGGTTTCAATTTTCTGATTAGTTCACAGATTTTTCTTTTTTCGTCATTACCAAAGCTGCCCATAATTACACAAATTCATTGTCATTCACAATTTATTTTCCCACTTTCTTTCCGACTAACACTGTCATCCAACACTATTTGTTCTAATTTTATGGGAATGATAGATATATTCTTGTAATTTTATTTATAATCTTTTTATAAACTAAATATATCAACTTTTAATTATATTATTTATTTTGTTGTCTCTTACAAATTGTTATATTACATTTATTGTTTAAATAAAATTTATGCAAACATGAATAGTAACAACAGCAATACATCCACAAAAATAATATTATTTATAAATTTATTTCATTTTAAAAATATATATGTACGAAAATACTATTATATATTTTTCAAATAACGTGATAAATTTATTTTATTTATTTAAATTAATTTTTTATAATTATTTACAAGGCGTTTATTTTTGTGCTATTTTTTTGTTTTACAAATGATAAGCGTATTTGTAAAAGAGTAAGAATTCGTCAATATTAATAATTATCACAAAATGCTTAATTATCATGTTGTTCTTTATGAAAGAGGAAATCTCAACAAAGTTAACTATAATAATAATATTAATAAAATAATGATAATTAATAATCACTGCATGTATTCTATTCTTATGGTAAAACGTTTTATAATAATTGCAAATAAATATAATAATTATGTTTAGAAATAAATTAAATCGTAAATTATTAATAAATTTTTTAATATTTGAAACTTACCAAATTTCACATTTTATTTTCTTTATTATTATAAAATGACATTAAAATATTTCCATGGTGATAGAATAAAATTTTATTATTTTAATTTTTGATACCTTTTTCGAATTTATTGAAATATTTTGAAGAACAGATGAAAACAGAAAGAATGAATAATTTAATGTGGCAGTGACCTCCATCGATATAAATGTTATGAAGCCTCTAATTGCAACAGATGAAATGCTGATGGCAAAAGACTCAAAAAACAAATATTTTGGAAATAAATGAATCATTATAGAAAAATTAATGAGGATAAGAAAAGGGGAAACTAGATCAGAAAAATGTTATAATGTATAATCAAAAGCTGTCCTAAAAAGTATAGCGTCGTAAATTGAAAAATATAAGATATACGATTCTAAAATCCAAAGACATTAAAAATATAAACAGCACATTTAATTGACTTTCAAAATTTGGGTAAGTTTTATGATACATTTTTTTTAGATTTTTTACTTTTTTACTACATAATTGTAAAATATAAATTAGTACTATGGATTTAAGCTTTCAGTCGTTATCTTTCAACTCATTAATGGTTGATGCTAATGATGAAAGGTCCGAGGACTAAAGATAGTCTCAGATTGATGAAAAATGCTTTTGGTTCTTTTTATTTAATTGTTCCTGCATAATGTATTACTTTTAATTAAAATATATTAACTAAAATCGATGGACATTTCTTAATCAATTTTTCATAATTCCTCACAATGAGTTGTGCTAAAATCCATTTTGACTATAATTTGAATTTGAAAATTCTTATTGATTCTATGTTTGGTTTATTACACAAACAGTAATAAATGAGATACATATATTTTTCGTAAATAAGGGTTATGTATTAATCAAAATTATGTTAAAAGAAGTATGTTAAAAGAAGTATGTTAAAAAAATAGAAGTCTTTCAATTGGAATTATCTTAATCAAACTACTAGAAGGATTAAAGCTCTGATTCGTTATCTTTCCCCTCACTAATGGTTGGCGTTAATGACAAAAGAAAAATAATCACTTCATCAATAAAAGTTTATTGATAACAACAAAATGGTTAATATAAAATTTTCCAATAACAACCAATTCCAGTGATTTGTTATCAAATAGATCAGCTATAACTCGTAACCAATGTCAAAAACAAACAAAAATAAATCAATGACAATAAAAGTGAATCAATAACTTAAAAAAAGAGTTAAGTTAAACAATAAAATATAAACAAATGCGATTATCAACAGCAATAAAAATAAATCGATAGTTCAATAAATGAGTCAAAAAATAAGTCAAAAAATGAAATCTAAATATAATTCAGTAAGAATAGTTAGGATATGAAATGCAAGGTGAATAGATAAATAAAAATACAAGGAATTTTTACCTGAACATGATAATTGATCAAATAATTGGATTTTCAGTTAGATGCATCTAAAGACGACCAAAATCCACTGGGTCTGTTGATTATTCTTTAATAAAAAATGCAGCAAACATTCTTATCTTAAAATAGTGTTGCAATAATATTCTTCAAATATTTTCCAAATTTAAATGTAGTCTTCAAAATCGACTATAAAATAATAACAATAATTATAGTGGATTTCTGAGAAAATTTTCCTGATTTATTTCCATTTAAAATACAAGATTGCCAAGTGCCCGTTATCAGAGCACTGTCGTCTTAAATTTCCCTTAGTAACTTTCACAACATAGTCACCACTCAGAAAATTCAGTAATCAATAAAAATTTTAGAATTTTAAAAATATTTAATTATTTAGATTATTATAATTATAAAAATATAAATAATTATTATTATTCGAATCTAATTTATATTTATAAATTTATTTTTATTAATAAAACCTAATCCTTCATGTTTAAAATTAATAATTAATACATGTTCATAATAATTTGCCATTTGAATTGTATTTATACTTTTTCTAAGTTTTAGAATTGATTATTTTTTAATTTACTGTATATTTTTCACGTCTTTTGGTAGGAAAAATATAAGAAAGTTATATTATCTCTTTAAAAGATTATCTTTCATATATAACACAAATATTACCGCAATTTAATGAAACAAAATTTTTAAAATATTATTTTATTCACTCTACCAGTGGTTTTCAACCAGAGTTCCGTGGAGCCTTAGGGGTTCCGCAATTTCTAAATTAAATATTGTTACTATTATAGCTTAACAAAGTAATCTTCGCTCGTTTATCGACAACGCCTCACTTTAATGTGCTGTTTTCGTTTTAAGAATTTAAAACCAAAATGAATCAAAACACCTACGATAAAACCTTATCTGCATTCTCACTGAATCGAAATTCCCACAGTAATACTTTATCCGCACGCTAAACATTGAATCAAAACACTCACAATAAAACTTTATTCACTATATCACAACAACTATTGATACAAATCAAAATCAATTCAGAAATCAAAATCAAAACCGTGAATCTATCAATGCCTAAAATGAAATTTAAGTCAAGTCTAATGGCAATGTTAATAATAAAGAAAAATATAATCAAATCAATAATCGATAATAATAGTTAAGTAAAGAAAACGAAAATATCTCGTTTTATACTGACAAAATAAATGCTTTTCAGAAGAAATTGCCAATAGAAAGAATCACATAGCTGCAGGAAATTTGAAAATGTTTCCAAGTGTTTTTAAAAGGATTTGTCAAGAAATTAGGCTAATGATATTAGCTAATAGCTAACAAATCTTAACTTAACAAAAGTATTTTCCATCGATATCTGTTGACCAGTATGAGTGGATTAGACCCCCATTTCTAGAATTTGAGCCATCTAAAGAACAGTTCACATTAACAGTAGAAGAATTTACCTCCTTCTTAATTACCGGACAATAAAGCTGAAGCATTTTGAGCTTAACCTGAATTCATTCTAGTTGGTGGTTGAAAAGGAATATCCTGCAATTGCCCAGAAAAAAATAAATGCTGTTTTCTGCATAAAATAATTATATCATTGCATATTGGTTCCTCGAGCCAGAAGAATGTTTCCACGGGGTTCCGCTCTAGCAGGAAAGTTAAAAACCACTGATATATATAGTAGAAGCGAAATTCATGGAAACACCATAATTTTTGTATTATCTTATTACATTTGCAAATCAACATTATTAACAAACAACAAGCAGATAACTGTGTAATAATGTTTTTGATAATGTTAATAAGAAGTACGTTGACCTTTAGCAATCATTAAAGCTTTGATTCGACGGGCATACTATCGATCAACTTTTTGCAAAAATCACTATTTTAAGGAACTGTTCTCCAAACTTTGAGGACAGAAGTTATTAATTCGTTTTTTATTGTAGGATTGAGATTACAGACATTTTTACTTTAGAATGGACTACATTCTTCATGTCAGGCGATGATCCAGCCCAATCTAAAAAGGTTTTGATTTTTAAAGTTTAATAGTGTATACCACCTTGTTCATAGATCCATTACTCATTACTATACCAATCTTTAGCTTGATCAATTAACTGATAGTTTATTATATTTTCATGATACGGAGTTGCAATCATTGAACCTTCTACTACATATATGCGCCCTGGACCATACCACAACATGCAAGACCAAAACATAACTTTCATATGAAATTGAACTGTTTTTATTACATGCTTGCTGGTAAGTCGTTCATCTGTTGATGTACTGATGAGTTTTTTTTGGTTTCCAGGATTCACTATAAAGCATGTTTTATCAGAAAATATGACTTATTACCAATTTAGTTTCGACCAATCTTTAAGTTGTTGTGCTAACTTCTTGCTCTGCAACATGTGATTACATGACACAAATTGTTTATGAGAGGCTGTGATGCATGGGCTACCTTCTTTAATTAATACGTCATTCATGTACCTCCTAGAAATGATGGGCAACCATAGACTATTAGTTATAAGTTCTTTAACTGTCCACTGAGGATTTACTTTTATATCGAGAATTACTTTTCTAATATCTGGTCTGGAAAGTCTTGGATCTCTTCCACATTTCTCAAATATTCGAGCTTTTATTGACCCAAGATTATGGTAGATTACACCTTTTTGATCTATCAGCTAAATAGCATTGTTTACTTACCAAATGAACTTACAGTCCGTTTTGACGCTTAACCTGGGTTAACCAATACTTTTATGCATTTGTGAATTTTAAATAAATTCAATTTTCATCTTTTGACAAAATTCGTTGCGTAAGACTTTCTTTCGTACGAGTGTAATAACATATCACTTCCTCCTCTTTGGTTTTTCAGTTGTCTTGAAAGATAAGGCATTTATTTTCTAATTTTAAAATCTTTCATATACTATGTAATCGCGATCATACTATTTGTAAAGTAACACCTAATCTAATGACAAGTATTTTTTGAAACTGTCATGCATCTTCATCCAATAAATTTTCATCCTCAAGATTGGAAGGATGATCTGGATTCTCTATGTTCTTTATAATAAAATCGTTATTTCTGAAGAGTATAAACAAACGCTCATATTCTAAGACACTAAGATAAACATCAAAAAGTATCCGCTAGCCAAAACCTTTGCTCAACAGAAAATAATGAATAAGAACCTACTGCAAATAATCTTTATCTTGGGTTTAATTTTAATCATTGTGTAAAAATTTTGAAAATATTAATATTTTATGAAAATTTGAATAATTACCGTAGTAAAAATGATTATTAAATCAAAATCAATTTTATTTGAATTCAAAATTATATTACCAAATATCACTGAATCTATTTAAATAAATCTGCATTATTTATCAGTGCAGCTGGATAATTATATTTTATATATATAATGATAATGATTTTTTAAAATTCAAATGGTTAACACTTTTTAGGAAAATTTTATTTTTCTTTTAAAATAAATAAATAAATAAATTTTATTTTTTCATGGTTTCTTTTACCACCACTTTCCTACTAATTTATGATAAAATTTGTTTTCTCTCACTATTTGATCTTTCAAAATGATCGGAAACCATTTTTACTATATCATGTACATTTTTGTACATATATTGTAATTCTCACAAAAATGACTGGAAAAGGAATTTTAATATTATTTTAGTAATAGAACGATATAAATATATTCAGCCTTTTCATATTGTCATTTTTAATGATAATAAATTAAAAATATATTATGATAAATATTTAAATAAGGAAAATTAACAGCTTTTATTAAATATAATATAATAAATTTTCATTGCAAACTTAATATAATATAAAAATTCTTAAGATTATTTAATTCAATATATTTGTGTGAAATGCCCCATTCCTTTTCAACGATTTAAACAGATTATTATTAATTTATTTATTAAAAAAATCCATAAAATTTAATACAGAATTTTGAAAAATTCTGAAAAACCATTCAGGATTAAATCAAATAATCTTCATTAAACCCCATTAATTGTCCTAGACTTGTCTTGAGTGATTAAATGGAAAAAGATATAATAATATTTTTTTATTTATTTACAAACTAAATACATTAATGTAGAAGATGAAACGAACGAAAATAATTGTGATTTCCCAATTATGAATTACGGATTATAGTTTTATCTCGAAAAAATTACTTATAAAATTAAAGCGAAAAAAAACTCGTAATGTCAGAAAATAAATTCTATTTTACTCAAGGCGATGGATTCTGTACTCATCTGAAACCGACCAATAGAAATTGAGCAGCTTCACGTTTATTGGTCAGTTCAATTTGTTAGTCTCGCTACCTATACAAACGCTGCTATATAAACCGTTTAGCAAGATTCTTTCTAAATAATTTACTTCCTCAAAATCATGACAGATTCCAGCAAGTTGACACAGTCGCAATTTTCCATTGATCAATTATTAAATGAAAATTCCTGTGAAAATATCGACAGAAACTCAGAATTGACATCTAAAGATCAAGATTTAAAAAATCCATTTTTTTCAAATCGATTGCATACAAACCTTTTCCTTAATAGTGGTAATGGGCTTTATTTTCATTTTCACTTTATTAAATATGTTAATTTTAGGAAACAATAGATTTTTTAATCGAATTATCTGCTACAAAGACCTACAAAATAAGCTAAATAAAGGATCTGCAGATTCCGGTTTATCGAACATTTTCCCACAGAACTTCAATTTTTCTTTGAACAATCCTTTGGGAAACATTTTACCTAACTTCTTGTCAAAGTCCAGTAACTTAAATTTGGGAATGATGAGAAAGTCAAAATCGTCACCGGATTCCATGTCCAATGAAACAAATAAGAAAACGAAATTGATCCACTATTCTTCGACCAATGTTAATAATGAGTATCAAAATGAAAAATTAGAAAATAGATTTTTATTAAACACAAACAGTCATAGTGATCAGAGAGATCTAGAAGAGATCTGTAGAGATTACAATGAAGAACCAATTGACAATGAAGGTGATAATTTTTCACAAGCTTCTGAATCCGAAGATGGGAATTTAAGTCCGAATAACACAAAATTATCTTTACGAAGAAAAAAGAAAACCAGAACGGTATTTTCCAGAAATCAAGTTTTTCAGTTAGAATCGACTTTTGATTTGAAACGATACCTGTCCAGTTCTGAACGGGCTTCTTTAGCTCATGCATTGCAACTGACAGAAACACAAGTCAAAATCTGGTTTCAGAACCGAAGAAACAAATGGAAAAGACAATTGACATCAGAAATTGAAGCTGCTAATATAGCAGCTGCAAATCTGGTAGCAAACAGATTGACAAATCCAGTTCCACCAATGCTTTATCCTGCACGGTCTACTGGTTCTTCGGGTTCAAATTTAGTCAAATCTTCAATGTCAGCAAACTTTTACTCCACATTCTCTCCAGACGGTAACGATCTGAACAAGAGCAGTATTCTTAGTACATCATCAATAATAAACACGTCGAAAAACAATTTGAATGCATTCTCTCCATTTTTAGGTACGGGGTCGTATCTTTTTCCCAATGGTTATGGAACTAATGGTGAATCCTTATTAAAAAATTGTGGAATGTCAAATTATACTTGATTCTAGTCAGTTAGAATTTGCGAAGACTTATGATTACATTATTATGTATAAAAACTGAAATTTGTACAGAAATAAATTTTAAGTTGATTTTGCAGTACAAAACGTTAATTAAAACAAAAAAAGAAAACTAATTAAACTTTAAAATTCTGAAACTTAAATAATTTTTTAAAATAAAAATACTATTGAAAAGATTAATATTAATAATAATAATAATAAATAATAATAAAAAAGAAAAATAAATAATAACAGTAATGAATAATAATAATAATAATAATAATAATAATAATAATATTTCATAATGATAATATTGATATTAATAATAATAAATAATAATAATTCTTTTAATATTATTGTTTTTATTTTTGTCAGAGAATTTAAATTATATCAATATATAATAATATATATAATAAAAATATACATATTTTGTTTATATAAAGTATAAAATTTCCTTAATCAATTTTTTAGTAATTATCGAATATATTATTATTGAGGAAAGATAAATATTCGTGAAACTGTTCATAAAATTTCCTTATTTCTAACAGACATATCTTCTATCAGAGATCACCTACATATGAATCTTTAGTGTATAAAACTGAACTGAAAATGATCAGTCGGTGTTCCGTTATTCCGTTCTCAATTCTTAAATGTTTATATAGAAAAACCACGAAGAAATTGTAAAATATCTCCGGAAATCCGGAGAGCTCTAAATTTATGACATATTTTATCTAACACAAAACCTTCATGTCATGTTGGATGAGTAAACTCAATTTGTCCATGAAAAAATGATCTGCAGTCATCCCAACCTTCGACCTGTAATTAAACAAACAATAATATTTATTGTTATGAATTATGTGTCGTCAGTTCTCATTTTTTATTTTTCACGTTTTCATTGAAAATTCTAATCAACTCATCATTATCAATGAAAGAAACCATTTCATGTCTCACAATATCGTATGAGTGGCACCAAAGGTTATTTCTTGATATCTCCAATTTGATCTGGCCAATTTTATTCGTCTTTTGTCGTGTCGCCATTGTGATTGCAGAATACCGTGCAGTCCTGGCGATTTTTGGACCAATCGCTGGTGGAAATTGCGCTCTGGTAATTAAGACAGAATCACTGATGACCAATTGTAAAAGATTTATTGTTTGATCATTAACGTGTCCATTCAGTTGAATCTGGCGCTCACTTGGCTCCTTTGATGGTGATTGACAGTGCTAATTGATGTCAATCCTTGGATAATTTAAACATAAGTGATTAACGAAAACAATTAATCTTGACGATTTGTGATATTTGGTTTTTGTATTGATTTCCACAATTCGTTTTAGACTCCTGATCGACTTGATCTGATCGTCGTGGAACGTTTTCAGTCTGACACTTCTCTGTGAGGAAAATATTTTCCTATTGTTAGAAATTTCTGCTTCATTTGTTTTAATTAATCTCTGCTCTTTTCTATTACAAAGTTTGCATTCTGACACTTGTTTAAATAAAGTATTTTTAAATTTTTAAAATTCAAAAATTTGTTTTTTATTTTATATATTTAAATAATATTTTTCATTGTTTTCTTCATTCTTGATATCTGTTTGTTAATTTTAATTTAAATTGAATTATTTATTTAATCTTTATAATTAAATTTATTAAATAAATTATTTTATTATATAAACTGTTACAACTAAATTAATTTTCATTATCAAATAATTTTTTTATTAAATAAATTATTATTATTAAATTAATTATTATTATCAAATATATTTTAATTACTAAATTAATTAATATTATCATATAAATTTTATTATCAAAGTATTTTTTAAAATATTAAATTAATTCTGATCATTAAATTGATTTTTTTTATTAAAATCATTTTAATTATTAAATTGATTTTTTATTAAAATTAATTCTGATTATTAATTGATTTTTTAATTAATTAATATTGATTATTAAATTAATTTTGATTATTAATTAATTTTTTATTTAATTAATTTTGATTATTAATTAATTTTTTTATTAAATTAGTTTTGATTAATTCTAATAATTTCTATTCTATTCTATTATAGACAAACAGGTCGATAATATATTTTATTTTGACAAGATAGATAAAAAGATGTCAAACAGGAAAATGAAAGATATTAGTATTATTTTTTTTATTAAGAAATAATATTTTTTCATATTTAAACATTAAGCTTGAAATCAAGTAAAGGTAATTGTTCTCATTAATAATAAGTTAATGTATGGTGGTTATAGTGTGATGATTAATTAATTAAATTAAAATTTATTCTTCAGCTCAAGTATATGATTGATTATTATGATTTCAGTTGAAGGTATAATAATCAAACACTGGCTCAAGTTAAAAAATGTTTAGAAAATAGAAGAGTGACAGAAATTTTTATTTTATTCTGTTAGTGATATATGAAAAACGAGCAAATGATAACATGTGTTATGTTGATAGATTTTATCAGTGCAATACAATACAAAGTTATGATCTACAGATTGTATTGTGAATAATGAGATTAATAGGTAATTAGATAAGGAAGATATATTTTAATAATATATTTAGATAATTAAATTAAAACAATTTTTAATATTGTGAACAAAAAGAATTATATTTTATATTACTTTTTACATATTTTATAAAACATTTTATTTTATTTTTCAAATTATTTTTAATTTTTTCAGAATTAAATTTTTGAATTTTTATTATTTTTCGAGTAATATTTTGATTTATCTAAATTTTTATAAACCGAATATTATGAAAAAATAATAATTAATAATTAATAATAAATAATAAATAATAACGAAATAAAAATATTATTTTACATTATTTTTAATATTTATATTATATTATATATAAAATATTTAAAATTAAATAATTCATATAATAATTGTTTGGGAATAAAAGACTAAAAAAAATCTTGACTCAGCTTTTAAATAAAAATAAATAAAAATACCAGGCAAATAAATTATGTTATTGATTGACAATAATAAAATAAATAAAATATCACACTAGTTGAATTTTAACAATGGCTTTTTATTAATTGTTTTATTATTATTATTATTTATTAAATAATAAATATTAGAATAATCAGCAGTCTCAGAGTATATTTCCAACAAATATTTGTTTTATTGATTAAGACTCCGAATTGGTTCATTTTGGAAAATTATATTATTTTTGACGAGTTCATTAAATATAAAATTATAAATAAATAATACACCAACTTTTGGAAATAATAAATAATATAATTGATTATTTTTTCTTAAAAAATAAAATATTTCAGAAATTATTCAATTTCTTTGGAATTTTATAAAATCATTCTGCTGCTTTAATATTGATCGAAAGAGTCAGATGTTGAAAAAATTCTTCAATTAAATAATTATTTAATTAATTAATTAATTTATTTTTATCATTTTTATTTTGGATGAGAATATTAATAAATGTTTTTATGAAACACTCTTTTCGGACTAAGTCGAAGATTTTTTCTCAACAATAAAAAAGATTGATAAATTTTTAGAAAAAAATTTACCTTTTTGATATAAAACTACATGATGAAGAATGATACTGTAAAAACCGAGTCTTAAAGATTCGAGAGTTAAAGAACAAAACCATCGAAAGTTAAAGTAAAATACAATCGTGTGAAATAAATAATTATACTTAGAAAAATAATTGGATTAATTTTCAGAAGCTTGATGTATTCCTGACCTGTAAAACAAACTTTTCTTTTTTCCAACACCGGGTATTTGATTCGTCTGTTTCAAACTCCTTAGCTGCCGCTGAATTGCCATACTTTTCGGAACGGTTAACCGCTTCCAGTTTTCGGTGACTTGAATAAGATTTTCGAGTTTTATTTGTATCCATTGCTATTATGAAATTTGAAAATGTTATTGATTTAACAATATTCAAACACATGTGCTTTAAAATAGTATGTATTAATTTTACTAGTTTTATAAAAATTCATGTTACAGCGCATGCATGAGTTTGGCTTATAAGTAAGAATTTAGGGTATTGGAAAATGAAAAGGAGGAATGAAAATATATCAAAATATCATTTTTAAAATTATTAAGAAGCTTCAAGAATGCCATGGAAAATATTGAAAAAAAAGAGTACATGATTAAAAGGAAAAATTATTTAAAATTATAGCACAACCTTCTTTTTCATCCATGTAACAGCTTATAAATAGGAAAGACAGTATCAGCTCGGGAGACGTAACAGTGAAAATTTGCAATTAAGAAGGAGAAATAAAGGTTTAAATCATCCCATTAACTGCACTGTAAGAAAGAGAAGAGGTAATGTTGAAAAGGTTCGTGTGAGTGTCAGAATATTGAAATTAAAGAAATAATAAAGAAATTTCTGCAAATTACTTTTATTTATGAAAACAAGCAAAAGATTTACAAATCCTGGGTCATTGTTGAGTTCACAAATTCATTAGGAAAAAGTAAAAATGTTTTCTTGAAATGTTTTCAACTATTTTCAGAAGTAATATATAACCAGTGCCAATGTATGCTGTAAATTTAAAATAAAGGAACATTACTTTTTGAAAATTTAGTGAAAATATTTAAAAGAAAAATGATAATTATAAAATATCAAAATGGAAAAATAAAAAGCTTTGTAAAAGATATTTTCAGTACATGAAATAAAAATAGAAATGCAGTGTAAAGGAAGGTTATTAAGTGAAACCCGTTACTTAGGGCACCACTAAATTTTGTTAATAAAAATTAAATATTGACTTATGTTTTCATGAACCCTCTATAATTTGGGCACTTCTATATCTTGGGAAAAATATTCGGTCCCAGTGATTCCCAACATTGACAGGTTTCACTGTGCATTAAATTATTATTATTA
>JBBMKC010153641.1:0-26337 GCA_037834085.1 Bipalium vagum
TTGCTGTATCAAAGTTTAATTTGTATATATATGATGTGCGGCCAACCATTTGTTTCACACAGGTTCGTTATATCGAGCCTTAACTGTATACCTTGTGGTATAACAAAGGTATAATCTCTCGGATGTAGCTTCGTGCCACTGACCTTTCGATCAATCACATTTACCAGTGATCCGAATCTGTAGTTCTTCTCGTAGTAGACAGAATTACCGTTGTAATGACACTTTATATAGTAGGGTAAAACTAACCTGTCTCACGACGGTCTAAACCCAGCTAAAAATATCTCCCCAACAATTTTAGTCACTTATGATGATTTTGCGAGTGACAGCGAGAAAAATCATAAAAATATAAGTAGATTTTTGGGTCCCATCCTCAAAGTCTCATTTAAATATGTTTAATTCCTAATCAAATTATAAAATAATGTTAAGTCCTAAAATATTTATGAATAAAAACTCATTAATTTAAAATTCAAAACTATATGTTTAAATAAAAAATCTGCGAAATTCTTATTTTCAAAACCCATTCATTTTGTTCTGAAAGTTTTAAATAACATCAATTGAATTAAAAAGATCATAAATTTTTAGAAAACCTCACGTATGGAATAACTGATCTTTATTTGAAAGCATTTATGAGAAATGTTAAGTTAGTCGATTTCAATGTTGAAGATCCACAAATTATCTGCACATCAAACGCAACTCCAAAACAGGTTACGTTGATAAAAAGATTCTATAATTTACATGAGCATGCCTTTATAAATTACAAGGACCGTTTTTCTTTTTCACTGAGAAATCAAATAAAAATATTTTATTCATCTCCAATCTGGAACGACTGCCTATGCCACACGCGAAATATTTACCATCGGAGACCGATCGCCATACGATTGCATCTTGAAAAATAACATCACTGTCGTTTACTCGCACAATTTCTCTAATGAACGAACCGTCGTTCAAACTCCACAATTTGACTGTTCCATCAGCACCAGAGCTCACAATAAATTTATCCAAAACCACTTGCACACCGGTTACGGCAGGCATATTTATGTCACCAGTGCCCAGATTGAACAGACACTCACCAGTCGATATGTTCCAGACCCTCACTGATTTGTCAGCGTTTCCACTTATTGCCAAAGACTCTTCAGTATTCATCACGATTTCGCAAGTCAAAGACCGATGACCGGAAAGTATCTGAGTGCAAATTCCTTTGACTCGATGCCAAACTCTGATCGTTGTATCAAGACTCGAAGACAAAATGACTTGTTTTCCCAGATATAACGCATAGATGCGATTAGTGTGACCGATAAGAACATGCCTACAAGCACCGGTCTCAAGGTTCCACACCCGGACACTATGATCATAACTTCCAGACACAGCACAATAAGAATCAACTTTGACACAACGAATAGCACCGATATGTCCTATCAATGAATAAATATCCCAATTATCGATCAAAGTTATTAATGAAAAAAATAGGTCAATAATAAATTAAATATAAATAGATTTTCGCTGAATTATTGATCCATTTTTACAAATGATTTACCATCCTTCAGGATCAAAATTATATTTTAGTTAACCGTCAAATATTCAAATAAGGAAGCTTTCAATTTTTCATGTGAATTTGAATGTGTTTAACTACATTCATTTCCAACACTCATGTTATGATCTACTGACTTTTAAAAGGATATTATTTGATTAATAAATAAAAATACAAATAATAATTCAGGTTTACACATAATATATTTTATATTATTCAAAATATATTTAAAATTAGTTTGTTTCAATTTTATATATATATATATTTTGGAAAGGTTAAAAAGATTTAACTATGGGTTCTGCATTTATTCATCCAATTACAAAATAGTGATTTCCGCTATGAAAGGCATCCGTTTTTAGTCATATCATGACAAGTGATGAAAAATAGGTACCCCCTAAAATAGCCGAAGATATTCAGTAAAATGTATAAATGTCGATCAATTCTTATTCACTGGTCTACAGCATTTTTGTATCGTTTGAAAAGGTTTTGTTACTTCCATTACAAATCAGGTAAGGCATGATTAGGATGTTTTAAAGAACATAAATAAAAATGGTGCCGCATATGAATACCTATCCAATAGATTTCTAAAAATAAGTGATGCAAAGTTGAAAGAGGGCATTTTCATAGTTCCTCAAATTTGGCAATTGATTAAAGATACAAACTTCTCTTCAAAGTTTAATCCGATAGAACTTAATGCTTGGAATTCATTTGATCAGGTAGTTAATACTTTTTAGGAAACCGCAAGTTGGATGATCACGACAATTTAGTTAAGAATATGATCTAAGATTTTCAAGTC
Organism: Bipalium vagum; assembly: GCA_037834085.1. Lineage (NCBI taxonomy): Eukaryota > Metazoa > Platyhelminthes > Tricladida > Geoplanidae > Bipalium > Bipalium vagum. The sequence goes on from JBBMKC010153641.1 coordinate 2,325, forward strand.
CTAAGATGTCGAATGAGTATAATATGAACTATATAGAATTATATAATATAGAAATGAAAACTAAACTCGCAACTGAATGATTTTCCTAGCAACCTTGGAGCCTATGGGAAGGAGCATGGTGAACGATTTCATCAGGACATAGCCATTATGAGAATAGTTATCAGCGCAGATGAATGTCAACATAATGGCAGACTACTGGTGGCTACTAAAGCGTAACAATGCCACAACTATTTATAGTAGAAAGGTTCATATGAAAACGTTTAATTGTAAATAAAATAATTTTTTACTTTAAATTAAGTGTTTTTATAAAAATTATTTTTGCATAAACCAGATGTCCTACAGGTAAAAGGACTTCATATTTGTTAATCACCTGCAAAAATTACACTATATTATCATAATGCCGTCTCCGGTACAAAAAGGTTAAAAATTGTAGAGTAGTATATAAATGTTTACGTCTTCTGGTTCAGTGCTGATATCATACACCTTTCTCTGCTAAATCTATTTTTTCTATTTATCATGTAATTGCATATCTCATATTAAAACACCTAATAATAAAATTATTAATTAATCTCACAGATGAATAAATAGAATCAAAAAATAAAGGCCGTAAAAAATATTTCTGAAATTAAAAATCGACTTTCCTAATTGCAGATTTAATTATAATATTTAAAATGTATTTAAAATATAATTAACCATTACAATTAATTAATGATTACCATTTAATACATACACACATTGGCCAGTTTTCAAATCCCATACCCGTATGGTTGAGTCTCGGCTACCACTGATAAGCCGTACTTTCTGATTGTTGTCCTCTTGCACAGTAAATGCAGTTAAGCAGCGTATAATCCTCTCGTGACCGTTGAACACAAATACACTCTTTGAAGTCAAAAGCTGCCAAACGCACACCGTACAATCTGTGCTGCTAGTTGCCAACATTATTTGGCCATCAATTCGAAAAATTTCCATTGCCCAAACACCATTCATATGAGCTCTAAAAGTGTTCACAATCTCTCCCAGTGACATGTCCATCACCGCAACTGTTCCATCGTCAGAACCTGAGACCAACCAATTGTCCAATAACATTAGTCCGGTGATAATAAGACCATGACTCAGAATAGCGACAGACGGTTTAATTTGATCTTCAGTTTTCCAATTTGATAAAAGAGTGTAATACGAATAATATTTATGCTTGAGAGATTCACCATCTATGGCCATTGATTCCTGAGTTAATAAAATTATTAATGAAATTAACGTCATTATTGTCAGATATAATCTTTAAATTCAAAGGCATAAATATAATTTTTAAAATTTTATTTTAATCAGTTAATAGAACTATTTAGAATATCTTTATTACCTTCGGAACTTGTAGTTCCGTACACTTGTTAAGCCATAATAACTGATCATTAGAAAGCTCATTCCATACTCTGGAAACCTATTATTCGAATTTTTACACGTTATGGTATTATACTTCAATTACCTGAGAACATGTATGTAAGTCTTCAGCATTTAATAAATTTAAAATTTGCAAACTAATCTCAACTGGTAAATAGCCCAAAAAATCTTTACTAAAATTAATTTTAATTAAATATTAAAACTGATAACTTATAAGATAATTACCCATTCCTTGAAAAATTATATTTCATAATTTACAAAATCAAATCAATAATTATAAAAAACATGAATAAAAATGATTAAATTTAAAATTTTGAAATTTGACCACTAAGAAATTAGATATTTTAAACAAAGTTCTGAAAAATCGTACTTTGAAATTATTTATACAATAATGCGCAGATTTTTATGATGTTTAATTCCACAAAAAATAAAATAAATTAAAAGTAATAAGCAATACTTTAAAATATAAATTAAGGTAAGTGTAGAAAATAAATTTAAAATGAAAAGATTAATACTTTTTTTGAATAAATACTGTGAGATAAATTGAGAATTAAGGTAATATAGGGGGATATAGCTCAGTGGTCAGAGCAGTCCATGCGCATGTGAAGGTCCCGGGTTTGAATATCCGATTAATTTTCAACTAACAAATACAATGAGTTTCATAAAACTATTTAGTCTATAAGCTATCTTAATAAGTTAGAAAAAAATTATTGTTTAAAAGACTAATAATTATGACCAAGTTTTTTTCTTTTTAAAAGAATCATAAGAGAATTTATACTCGGTACCATCTCTCTCACACGACCATACATTCGTCAAAAATAGATAGAAATATCACACGTGACAGTACACCAAAGAATAAAATATTTATATTTTAACAGTTTCTACCGCTTCCTATCAAGGTACTCTCCTCAGACTATAAAATTTCTATCTTCTATTAAAAATTATAAAAATTTAAGTTATTTTCTCTATTTTTCCTTCAAATACTATTTTATTGGATTTATGGTTCGTGGTTTTGTTATTATGGTGGTGGCAGCAACAATGGAACTATGTTATTATATGTTATGTTAAATATACGACTGTAGATGTAATTATTAAAGTGTAAATTTCTTGAGTAACTGATTTAAAATTTTAAAGATATGTTAAGTTTTACAGAAAGTTTTGAACGCTTTTTTGTTTATATACATTAAAAATTTTAATAATTCAAATAAATTATTTAAAGATTATTTAATGGTACATAGAATTTAGAAGCCTATATATTTCTTTCTTTAAAGTATTAATCTATTTTGCTTTTAAATTAAAATTTGACTAGATTTTTCCCATGATAATTATGTCATGATTTGCACAAAATTTATTTTTGAGTTTCGAATCGGTATAAGAGCAGCTGAAACTGCTCAAAAAGTTAATTAAGTCTGTGGTCATGGTACAGTACGACGTGAGTACCAGAAATTCTTTAATGAAGATATATCCCCTGTAGATGCGGAACGAATTGGTCATCCTTCCAAACTTGATAACCAGGAGTTAATTGCTCTAGTGGAAACAATAAGAAACAATATATGTAAACAATAAGAAAACTTACCAAAATTCTAGATGTCAGTTTTGGAATCGTTTCCAGTTATATGAAGCAAATAGGTAAGACAAAGAAACTGGAAACGTGGTTGCCACATGAGGAAACCATAAAAACAAAATGAAGCGCTATAAGATATGCTCAGAACGAGTCATTTCTTCATCGTCTGGTTACTTGTGATGAAAAATGGTTGCTAGATAACAATATTAAACGTTCAGTAGTGGTTCGATATTTGTAAATGTCCTAAGTCTTTCTATTGCATGAAAATGCACCCACATATACAGGTGGAAATATTTACTTACAAGCTTAGTATAATTGTTGAAGGTTATATTAGTAATGGGATAAATAGTTCTTTATTCATTTATAATTTATATTTCATTTATTTGTTTAAAAAGATATGAAAACTTATGATATTTGTGCTTCTAAGTTCATATGAACAATAAAACATTACAAAACTAGATTTTAATATGGAAAATTATATTTACACATTTTATGCGTTATACAAATTTTTTTGAGTAATACTTTTGTGAGTCTCTCTCAAAAAGTAAGATATATTCCTTGACATATCACATTTACGGAAATTTATTTTGTCAACTGCTTGAAATGATCTTTCTCGCAATTCTTTTGGATTCTTCGGTTGGTTATTTGAATAAATAATGTCAAAAAGCATTTTCAAAATGTTTTCCATTAAATTAATATTCGAAAATTTGGATGGCCACTTAATTATTTCAAAATCCAGTTTGTTGAAAAATTCTTTACTTTTCTTGACCACATTAATGCTGCAATTATCTTGTACCAGATAAATCTTCGACTGAATATTTAAGTTCATTATTGGCACACAAAACAATTTCATAGTATCAATATATTTATCAGCATTTTGTTTGCCTTAAAAAATTTTCAAAGTGATGAGGCCATTGAGCATAAGCATTCCCCAAGCTATTAATCCACCTTGGCACCGCCGCTTTATTCGATTGAAATTTATTTACCTTGAACTAAAATGTGCACATATTATAAGGTACTTAAAATATATTGTTATTAAACAATTCATTTACCAATTATCTGGAACATCCAGAGGAAAGCTTTTTTCATCTGTGAATACTGAACTTTCCCGTGGAATATTTTTATGAATCTATTATGATATCAGTTCAATTCTTAATTTTCTGTGACAAGGAGGAAGTTACATTTTCTGTTCTGCCTTTTTATACTTATATTCACTTTTCCTTAACCAATTGTTTAGAGTTCTTCTTGAAACACTTGCACTTGAAGTAACTTTGACACCTGATGAATTTTCATTGCTTATAAATCTTTTTAGCATTAGGAATTGCTATTTTTTTATAAGCATTTTCGGCTCTCTTTTCTTTTTTGGTTTTTTAAAATTTTATAATTAATAATACTTTGTACTGCTGCCATGGTCATTTTACATTTCTTTGCTATTGAGTTATATGATTCTCTGAGATTTTGAAAATTATTAATTATTAGTTTAACTTCTTTCGATTGCATAAAAAATATTAATTTCAAGATATTGAGCATTTTTGTTATGTTACATATTTTTTTTTAAGATTTTTTTGTAATAAAATTTTTATATTATATAATATGTAACCCAACTCTTAAACACCCGGTACCCGGGATGGAAATTCCCTATTCCGTTACTTTAGGGAAAATGAGGTGCGGGTGCCATCCTAGATTATAATGATATGTTTAATTATGTAATAAATATAAATCTATCTTAATATGTAAAAATAATTTTAAAAATCTTATTAAATTTCAACAAATTCTTTTATGTAATTTTTTAAAATTAATTTCCTATTATATTAATTTATTAGAAAATACTAGTTTTTATGTTAAAAAAATTTGTAAAAGAATTTTGTAAGTAAATTATAAGAAATCAAATAATTTTGAAAAGAACTTAACAACAAATGTTCCATATAACTTAAGAGAAAATAATATTTGTCATTTTCTTGAAAAAGATATTAGAAATGAAGAAGATACATTGATCATGATTATAATTATGGTAATTATAGAGGATTTGAACAAAAAAAATGTATTATTAAAGCTTCTTATTCAAATTTTGTACCAATATATACTGGTCGGATTAAAAGGTTTTATGCTTTTTTGTACTGAACACTTATTATCATATAACACTCAAATTTGATGTCAAATTTTCACAATGACTCAACTATACAATAAAAACCTTATATTTTGTTGATCCACCCCTATTTTCTTAAAATCAGCTAATCTATTAAGCATGCTCAGAATCAGTTTTTGAATCAGGTCGATGGATTTTGCTTCCTAAGCAGTTAGAATTCGTTCCCAAAGTTCCAATCGTGTTTTTCATAATTTTTCATGAATTTCTATCAACATAATTCCATAAGTTCTCTATTGGGTTCATATCTGGTGATTGGGGAGAGACAATTAGTGAACGAAGGTATCGAGTTTTCATCAAACCACTTTTTGGTGAATTTTGAAGTATAGCAAGGAGCGTTGTCTTGCTGGAATAAGTCATTTCTATCGGGAAAAAATTTGGCAATCAACGGTAACGATCCTTGGTCCAAAAATTAACAATAAGTGGCGCCAATCACATTAAGTCAATCAATCTATACCAACGCTCCAACTCCAAAATAGCTAAAGCAGCTCCAATCATCACTCTATCGTCAAATTTCACGGTTTTGTTCATAGTTTTTTTTTATTTAAAAATGGTACCTAATTTGAAATGGTACTTGTAACCCTTATGAAATTCATAGTCTATGGACAAACATTAAAATGTCTGCCCATAAACCAAAAGAAAGGATAGTAAACATTATATTAAATGCAAAGAAATGCGAAAAAGTAAGTTTTCATGATAATATAGAAAAAAGAATATATTTTAAATTATTTAAAATATATTGTTATTTATCTGTAGTTTTAACCATTATGAAATGATTTCAATCATGGAACTTAAACATGATCATTAGTTTGTATTCAGTTATTTTATAAATAGTTTTTGTTAAAATTAAAAAATATTTTGTAGTGAATATTTTTAGTAATTGTTGTCTCCTGTTTTGGATGTTGTTAATTTGGGATTGAATGTCTGAGAAATAATGTAATGAAATTATTTTTAAATTAATTAATTGAATGAATTCAGTTTTTCTCCATTTGTGGTTGATGCGACTATCTTAGTTTCTGTAAAATAAGATCAAGTTAAGTTGTGAAAAGTTGATTTGTGACCGAATGACGCTGTAATTTTTATTGGCAGTGGAACAATCTTGAAAATCGGGAAATAAGTTGAATGGAATAATTTGGGATTCATTTTGATTGATTGAGATATTACACTATTCGCTTTTGTTATAGTAGTTTTAAAGCTTTTTTATATACATAAAAATTTTTTTTGAATTTTTCTCATTCTACTAACCCTGGATTAAGCATTATTACTTTTTGCAATCCTAAATGGATTTATAATAATGGATAGAATTGGCTATCTATTCTGTCATTGATGATAGGAGAGAAAAATATTTTTGAGACAGTTTTGGCTGCCTCCAAAATTTTTAAAAACAGCAAAGGCCTTTCAAAAATTAGTTATAAATGAAACTGAAAGAATAAAAAAGTTAGTAAACCAACATTTCAGAGAGAAATTTTTTCAGAAAACTTAATGGTAATTCATTATAAAAAGTATAAAACAAAAATATTCTGTATTTTAGAACTATCAGAATTATTGTGTGAATTTTAATATAATATACTGAGCGTCAACTTTTTAGCACACTAAGAATTTTCTTTACAAATTCATGATTATGATCAAATTATGATCTTTATACAAGATAATAACACCGAATATGGTTAAGTATCACAGATAGTTATTGCTATAATCAATAGTCCATAATAGATCTTCATCAAAATTGTCTAATATGGAGTTGTCTTCATTGTCGTCGGCGTTGTTGTGGTCGATCATCATGTTATCAGCTATTTTATCGACATCCAAAGCAACAAAACTTGACATTGACCTATCTCGAAGAAAGACCCATTGTGCGGTGCTCCATTTAATATTTGAAGAGACACAAAATTAGGCAATTGTAATGATGATTTTCTTCTTCAGCTCCAGTTTTGATAGTATTGTGTTATTCCTCTTTGACCATGACCCTAAACAACCAACGATAAAAGTGTCTAGTTCAACGATCCATCCTGGAAGTGGAGTTTTTGTCGTTAGATCGTCGTAGTGAACCAGTTTCTGATAATGTTTTCAATATATGTTCTTTTCAGTATCAAATGGGCATTTAACATCGATTAAAAATAGTTTTTTTGATTTCATGAATTCAATTTGCAAGTCAATGATTGAATGTATTGACTTTCAAAATTGACATATTTTGCTTCTGTGTAAAATAAAAGTTGTTGAGCTAGATAATCTTGAATTGAATTGTGACGAGAGAGAATAAATATTCTTGAAGGCACACATTCAACGAGAACATGTGCTAGTGATTCTTCTGATACTGGACATCTGGGACATACTCTGTTTGTGCTTCGATGCCTTGCATTTATTTGGGTGATATTATTTGTATGATCGTTCTAGATGGATAAAATACCAGGCTGAGATACATATTTTCCCCTGAAATATTGGTGTTGTTGACAGTTTTGAAGAACCAATACTCGTAGCAAATCCTCCAGCACTTTGTTGACGACTCCGTTTGTGGTTCCACGAGTTTTGTACCAGTGTATGAAGTAATTTTGATAAGCATTTTAAGTCTTCAGGATTGATTAGATCTTTAGTTTTCGTGTCTTGTTCAAGGCATTGGGAAAATTTGAGACAAATGTCTTTTTTCATCTTTTATGAATGATAAGGTGATAGAATGTCTATTTTTCAATTTGAAGATAGCATCTCTAATTTTTGTCCACCAGCATTTTAATCATTAATAATGATTATTGCCTTTTTTATCCAAATTTTGTTTTGTCAATTATTTTGTCAATTATTATTTGGAAGGCACTTGTAGGTTTGTATAAGAAGACTTTTCGAAGGTTTTAATCTGTTACAGATCTTTTTAGTGATTGTCCCAGAAACAATCGTTTTTCCTTTATTGGACTTATCTCTTATATAATTTTTACAATTTTATTATCAGCTTCATCGTTTGAACATTTTAATTCTTTAATGTTTAGCAGCGAGCTGTACTCTGTAAATGTACGTATTTTTAACCTTTACATGTGAACGTATGGGTCTTAATCTAATAACTTTTATTTGCTTGCTTATGAGCTGTGCCGTGCTTACTTTGATTTTATTGATGTTAATTAGGTTTCATGATTTACTGTTAAAAATTGAGTAAATATATTCACATATTAGAAGACCGCTTTCGGATGGAGATCTCATTTTCTGAATTTGTCCTATTTTTGTTATTTTAAACACAATTTGCCCGAGAAGGAAGTATGTCACAAAAGTGAAGATAATTTTTAAAAGTTCACTCCTTTCGTCGCAATGAGGATTTGGATCCAGACAGTATATTGATTCAATAAAACATCGCAGACAAAAAGACCCCAATAATTTTTTAATGTGTCAAAGTATGGAAAGAAGATCATGGTTTTGTCTTTAAACATTTTAAGTGCCAAATACGTTTTAATGAATTCCAGATTTTTAGTGACTAAGGCTTTGGATATTATTGGATTGGTAACAATGATATCCGGAGAGTTAATTTAATGACAGCAATATGTAGCTGTGTGGTTATTCTTAAAAAATAATAAAGCTGAGAGGTCTTTCAGCGCAGAATTGAATGTTGTGGAATCAATAGAAACAGTAATCTTTTTGAAGGAGTTACATAGATTTCCTTGCCCTGAGAGTTGAGAGATGAGTCGAGTAGATTTTAAGAGATTGTGTACATTTTTAGAATCTCTTTGATGTACAAGGGAGCTATTGAAAAGTTAGAATCATCCCATTTATGACTGATCATTGCTCCGTAGGCAGCAAAAAATAGTCCGCAATCATAGTCATTGTTCTGCCTTGTAATAGTTAATTCTCGATCAATGACTCTTGTATTCAGTTTAAAAGATTCATTCAAATCTTCATTAAGATTTTTAATATTTTCATGTACATATTCAGGCACGAAAGCGGAAGGAAGAGGGTCAAGGTAAAAGGAAACTCTAGTTATTTTACAATAAAAAATATGATCCAATGTTTGTTTAGGATATTCAGTGGACATCTAAGCCTTTCAGCTACGTACGCTACAGGTGTGAAAGCCAGATACGATTCATTTCTATTGGCAAGGCCAAATTCAATAAGAGGATTGACAGCAAAATTTTGACAGTTATTCACAGTTTTGGACAAATAAAAATGAATGTCGATATCAGTAAAAAGAAAATGATTAAAAAAGGAAATTCGTTGTCTGATTGAGGGATATCAGTGCTATTTACACCTGTCAAATCTATTAGATTTGAATCAGGGTAGACAGGTGTAGGCACTATTTGTCAATTTGAGGTACTGGGAACCTGTGGCTCAACCAGTTTCAATCTTGTTCTTGTTGATTTTGGTAAAAATCAATTTTATTTTCTATAAGTTTCTCAGAGACCTCATTCGAGATTTTGTCATTTTGATTATTTTTTTCATTCACCTTGGCTCCCACCCATGTTCTGAAAGTCATTATTTAGTCATGTGATACATTGTTTGCATATTCTAAAGCAAGCTAAGTTGTTTTCAAATAGAATTAATTCTTCAGATTTTGCACAGACTTGACAGTGATCTTGATTATTAATCTTATACTGATGTTCATCAACGATCACTGAAGAATTTTTTTTCCTGGATTTTTCATTAGTGGTCTTGCGTAAAATGGATTTATGTTGGCTAATGGTGGAATGTTTAAAGATATTTTTCGTTTTCCAAATCATTTTTGAATTTTAGATGAGGCATCTTATCAGTTGTGAGCTCGATAAGGTTATTATTTAAGAATGAAAATTTTCCCCGATTGTATAATGTAGAAATTTGTACATTAAAATGATATTTCTATCATTGTGTTCTGTAGGTATCTGTAGTTTTGTTAACTTCGTTTGTTCTGCTATGTTATTGCAGTGAATATGAATAATGCTTAAAAATTTGTTTAGAGATTTTGAAAAATTTTCTGATAAATTGTCTATGAGGCTAATTGGAGTTCCAATATTATTTCTTCCTGTTTTATCTCGATTTAATCATATATTTACGCCATATACCTTATCCTTGTACAATATATATTTTTAAGATCGATAATGTTTAGGATCTCAGCAACGTTTAATTTCGTCTGTAATATTTGATTAATTTTATAACATTTGTTAGCGCTTTCGCTAGATTTATTTAGCCACCCAGCTCTGAAAATGCAGTAAATAGGATCTTTCTTTCTCGTTTATATAGTTTACGAATCAAAACTTTGGAGCTTAAGTGATGATTACACACCTGTAACAAAACTTTTTTGTCTTTTCCCTCTTTATTTTTTAACTTTATTCAGTTACGCATGTTATAATAGGAAGGGTGACAAAATTTAACAGAAATCGGTAGAATCGTTTATACTTACATCACTTTTAACAAAATAAAAAAATGTTACAAAACTAGCAATACTTTATTACGCAACAGTACATTAATCAAAGAAAGAGATGTTTCTTTGGAGTGACCATATATAATCGGCCATCATTTCATTTGGTCGACTGTCATCAAAACGATTTTCAAAGGCTTGCATGGTTTTATGTAGCCTTTCGCCGTGTTCATTGGAAAATCTCCCAAGGTGACGTCCAAATTCCTTCTTATGCTTGAAAAGATGCACCTTATTGATAACTCGTTCATAATCCATTACTGCCAAGCTATCGATAAATCATCTTTTCTTTGTTCCCAGTTTCCACTCACTTCCTTACCTAACACACCTTTGACTACCAAGCAAAAGTTTTCCAAGACCATAAGCTGGCAAGGTGTCATACTGCAAGAGAAATTGAAGTCATTAATGAGACGACGAATTTCTGGACCATTGAAAACACCATTTTCAAGTTTGGCTTCAGACTTATTAAATTTGTTGCGAATAAACTTGTAGCAGTTACTATTCTTGTCCAAAGATTTGACAAACTTTTGAAAGAGGCCAAGCTTTATATATAAAACAGGTAAAACAATTTTTTCTGCTGTTACTAATGGCTGACTGTCACAAGATGTACGAGGTGGCCAAATGTTATCTGATTTGAAGTCAAGATGACTGTTTCTAGAGTCAAACATGCAGTACAAGCATAGGTATTTTGCGAAACCACTTTTTAAACCCATAATAAAATTTAATACTTTAAGATTGCACATTATCAGCCATTCATGACTATGGTAATCAAGTACCTCAAATATTTCTTGATTGAATCACGTTCTACTTTCATATGTCCTAAGGCTATTGGAAAGATGGGTAGATCATTATTTTTGTACATGAGACCTGACTTTAGACTTTTCATTGAAGAATTTATAAAAAGGCGCCAATCACTTCTGTTATATTCAATCTGTAAAATATTTAGCAAGCCTCCGATATCATGACAAAAATTCATTCCATCATGAGAAGAAAAGAAGCCCAGAATAATTTCGTTACGTTTCACGATTTGTCTTATCGTAACACCAATTAATTGTGTTCGTATGAGGATCTTTCCTTAATATTGAAAGACATTTTTTTGATTTCACCTTGCTCAGACTCAATTCCCTACAAAAATTCTGAAAAAAGTTGGTAGACCATTCAAATCTAGACTCATTTCCATTTATATCAAATGCACACATGCTTGCCTTACTAGAATCAGTACTACTGAAAGGTGACAATGTCGTGCGATCAGCCAGGTCCGGACAATCATTTCTGGATATTTGACAATCGTCACAATCAAAATAAATAGGTTTATTTTTTAAAGTCGGTTTTTCAATTGAGCAAAAATAGCAAATACCGAAATCATGGCTTTTGTTTTTAGTCCAAATCACTGGGCACTGAAAAGGAAATTTATCACTGCCATTCCGACTGTACATATATAAATATCGATAGCAAGAAGGAAATACAAAGGACTGTGCAAAACCTTAGCTATTTTCATTTACTATTACTTATGAAATATTTCCAATAGGCATCCTGAACTGCGGCATTAAATTTTCTTGGTTGCCTCGCAATGAATTTCGCACAAACAAAGCAGAAATCATCCGGATTAATTTTATGGTTTGCTTTGTTGATGACAATAAATATAGTTTTATTAAAATACTCTTTGCCTTATAGTTTTTATATTACTTTTATAACGAATACTTTTCATCGTGGAAACTCTTTAATCGAAATAAAAATCATTCGATTCAACACATCTTAGTCAACAGGACAAAAATTTATTTATGCAGATTGAAAAAATTCTGGAATTGATGAAATTAATAAATGGGTTTTGACATCATCCTGATTTTTAAAATATTTTCCTTTCAAGAAGTTTTGCAAATGTATAAAGAAGTGATAGACAGTCTGGTGAGTATGATTGATGAAATAGAATTCGTAGCTAAGCTGTTTAATTTCTGTAAGGTCGATTGTGCCACACTTGATCGAGTGTTACCATCCTTTTCTATTGACTAAAAAAGTTTCAAGTTGACTGTTAAAGTTTCAAGTACATCTGGTAGATTTTATAAAAATATTTCTCTGCCGTAATGATTTCGCTCTAGTGTCAGAAACTGTGATGATTGAGACTGGTCGCAAACAGTCACCATTGCCGTCTTTTGATATAAATTTATTTTTGGTCAATGATGCGAAACTTTATAATGGTCTAATTATTGATCTGAGATATTCCGGTTGTCATACATAATCCACTTTCCATCGCAGTGGAGAAAGGGCTCATTATTGTTCCGAAAAATAAGCACAGACGCAACTTAAAATACACGATTTTTCTGGTTTTCTACAATTGATGAAGTAATTATTGTCAATCTTTTTTGATTTACCAATTTCTTCAGGGTGGTTCCAAGTTGTTCAAATAGATACATTCATTTTCTTTACAAGTTCTCGAATTGTATGTGAATTGGCCTCCACTAAAGCCTTCAATTTGTCATTTTTGATGATAGTATTTCATCAACGTCCTTCGGCATCTCAATAGAAAACTTTTTAAACCAGCGTTATGCATTCTTTTTGCTTCTTGTTCTTATTCATACGCACTGCTGATGTTACGACTTGCTTCAGCTCTCTTATGACAAAGTATAAATTCGTATTAGAAAATTAAGCATACTTTTTGCTGAGTAAGTTCAATAATTATTAAACATTATTTTTTAATTAAATTAAAACGTTAAGTTCACAAAAATGTAGATTGAAATGAGAGGTTTAAGATGATATATTTTCCCAGCTCTAACTATCAAATTATTTACCTCTGTTAAAAACCGGTAATCAGGATCTAAAATCATTCAGTTCCACCATTCTTCCACCTCCCTGGTCCTTATCAGCTCCCATATTGTCATTCGAACAGTTCGAAATTCGTCCCAAAAAAACCTATCTATATGCACAAAACAGACATAGATTTGTAAGTTCCAGACGGCGATATGCGCATTTTATTTATTTTTCGTCAGAAGAAGTGATTCAAGGAAGATGAATTGTGTATTGAAGCCAGTTATTTCCTTTAAGAAATCGGATTGTAAATTGGTCATGTCGGGTTTGGTCGTTTTCATGTGAGCCGTAAGGACCTGACTAATGAACCCAAGACACATTTTACACTCTCTTTAATTATTAATTGTCTTTTCATAAGTATTTTCATTTATTATTTAATATTTTTTATTTATCTCATTCTTAATCGATAATAATATTAGGTGTATTAATGTGTTTCCGGCTTTTTAATAAAATGCATAATATTTAAGTTTTCTTTAGTTACATATAATCAAAATATTTTCCATTTACAGATATGACATTGGACCATCTTTTAGGCAACAAATGCATTCTACGACCCATAAATATTGTGTTTGGGCGTTGATATACTCGGTCACCATTTTAGTCAAGGGATAGTCAAGAAATATAATACTCAAAGAACTTTAAGAAAATAAAAGAGGCACCTCCAGGCCAAAAAAATTAATTATACCGGATAAACAACAAAATTTTATTAAAGAATGGATTGATGAAGACTATTCGATCTCTTTAACAAAAATTTCTGGTATTTGAAATTTCTGGTTTCAAAGACTACAATCAAAAATGTTATATAAGAATTTAATTATATCTTGAAACTAGTGCATAATATTCCAGAAAAAAGAAATGATGCATCAAATATACAATCAAGATTTTGCTATGCACAAGAATTTATTAAACTTCATCAAGTTTCTGAAAGTAACGTATTTTTTATTGACGAAGTTGGCTTTAATGTAAGCATGAGAGCTAAGGGAGGTCGATCTTTTAAAGGAAAAAACCTATTCAGGTTGTCCAATCTTTAATATTAAGAAACTTATCTGTTTGTTGTGCAATGAATAGGGAATCTTTATATTATTAAGTTGCTCAAACTTGTCCTTTTAATAGTGACTTTTTTTGAAATATATAGAAAAATTAAATGCTTTGGTTTAAGAAAAATTGTATACAAAATCGGTCTTAATGTCTTTTCCATAAAACTGCAAGAATAAGGACATTGATAGAGGAAAACGGTTTCAGTTTATTATTTTTACTTCCATACTCACCTTTTTAAAACTCCATTGAAATTACGAAGAGAGAGACCAGAAAACGAAGAATCTTTAATGGAACTTATAAATAATGGTTCAAGGTTTATTACAAGTGAAGATTTCTCCGGTTTCTATCTCAATATGGCTTCATACATTCCAAGATATTTGAACAAGGAAATTATTATTAATGAATAAATGTATTTCTGTTTGAATTTTTTTAATGTTATGAACATATACCTGTTGTAATTAACATTTTGTCAAAATAGACTTTTACGAGGTCAAATTAGAATTTTACAATGTCAAAATTAAACTTGACATTGTGAAAATAGAGCTTTAGAATGTCAAAAATAAATAATAAATCCATGAAGCAATTATGAATGATCGAAAAATCAAAATCCGCGAGTGTTTGGAAAATAATTCACGATGAATTGGAAATGAAAAAGCATGTCGCAAAATGGATGCCATGCACTTTGACAATCGACAAAAAGCAACAACGAGTTAATGATTAAAAGCTGTGTTTAAGTGTTTTTAATGGAAAATCAAATGAATTTTTGCCTAGTTATATAATAGTTGATAAAAAGTGGATACATAACTATTAGGTAACCAATAAAGTTCGTGCGGTTTTAGCTAAAAAAAAAACAAAGATTTATTTTAAAACACAAATACAATATCAATCATCGAAATAATCACCGCCACACTTTATAATATTCTGCAAACGTGTCACTAAATGTTGTATACCGGTTTTGTAAAAATCTTTCGATTTGGAATCAAAAAAACTCCGGACCTCATCGATAACACCATCTCGAGTTTGGAATTGCCGCTATCTCATAAAATTGTCCAGAGATAGGACAAGATGGTAATCATTTGGGGAAATATCTGGAGAATAAGGTGGATGTGGTAATGTTTCCCGCCAAGCTCAAAATTTTTTTCTTGAGTTAATCTTGCGATATGAGGTCTGGCGTTATCTTTTAAGAAAAGCACATTCTTTCGATTGATCAAAGAAGGTTGTTTGTTTTACTCGCTCAAGCTGATCACAATAGACTGCAGCGGTGATGGTTTGACCACTTTACAAGAATTCATAATGAATAATTCCTGCTGCTGTCCACCAAACACACAATAAAATCTTTTTTGGATGTAAGGGGTTTTTGGAGTATGCGGTATTGGAGCAGTTGAGAATAACCAATGACGAGATCGCTTATTATTGCTAAATAAAAGCCATTTTTCGTCGCAGGTTAATAATCGTTCGAGATAGAACTCTTTTTTATATCTTGATAAGTTTGCTGAACAAACGGAAAAGCGGCTTATTTTTTTGAATTCTGAAAAATCATGTGGGACAATTAATTTCCACTTCTTCCCCAACTGGTGAAGGTGAATCCGAATGGTGTCATCGCTCACATTGAACATTTTTGCAAGCTCTAAGCACTTTAAACTGGAATTTTCATCGATCACTTCTTTGAGATTGTTGTTATCAATAATCGTTGGTCTTCCAGAACGTGCTTCATCGGTTAGGCTGAAAACCTCCAATGAAAATTTTTGAAACCACTTTTGTGATGCACGATCGCTTACAGCATCATCTCCAAACGTCCTTCATTTTTATTCGCGCAGCTTCGGCAGCTCTCGTGCCAAGTTTGTATTCATAGAGTAAACTACTTCGAATTAGCGCTTTTTGGGAGGCAATTTTGACTAAGTAATTGAACTTTTTAATAATCTTTTCTAATTTTTTTAAAAAAATCAATTGAAAAAAAAAAATTACCTAACCGAAATAAAACAATATAAATAATTCCTATCAATAAGTATCAATAAAATCAAAAAAACCCGCACGAACTTTATTGATTACCTAATACATACCGTAATCATTACGATAGTCAAATCAATGGGTAAGACCCGGTGAAAGTGCTCCACACCGGCCAAAATCACAGCAGTCACCTAGAAAGGTTATGGGAACTGTTTTTTGGGAGACCTATGGAAAACTATTCATTGATTTTCTTGAAAAAGGGAAAATTATAAAGGACAATATTATGCAGTATTATTGGATCAATTAAATAATATAATTTAAGGAAAAAGACCACGTTTAGCAAAAAAGGTGATGACAAGTGTAATTTCAAAGGCTAAAACTGCGCTACAATTTGCTTCCTCATCTATCGTATTCTTAGGACTTAGCACCTAGGGACTTTTTCTTATTCACAAACTTCCAAAGATGGCTCATTGGTAAAAGATTTTACACAAATGGTGAAGTCATATTTGAAACTAGAGTATATTTTGAAGTGTTGGAGAAATCTTATTTTTCAGAGGGTAAAAAACACTTGAGGGTCGATGGAAGCGAGTATCTTCCTAATATATAACTATGTTGAATAATAAAACTTGTTCAAGTCTTAAAAATAGTTTTTCTTTGTTAGGCCAGGGACTTTTTGAACGACCTAGCATATGGGGTCCACCAGCAAAATCAGGACAAGGTTTGTTGTGAAAATATGAAGCTAATTAATCTGAATTTAAAATATTTGTTTTCAGGTTTATAAATACGTATTATTTGAAAATCATGATAATAGAAAAAATAATGTCTGAATTTAATTGAACATCGGCAGTAATAGAAAGGCTACGAGCCGAAAGAATACTTACGGAAATTATCATTATTTTGGGTATCAAATGTCAACAAAATCCAGTAAAGAATATTCACAAAATGATAATTTGGAAGGAAATAGGTAGACTGGTGGTACTCTTAGAACTATCGCGATAATCTGAATTTTAGACCAGCCAGAATAAAGACATTTTTTATGTTTATGGTAAAAAAATAAGCTGAAATTCTCATTCTCAGTTTTCAGTTCATCAATACTGCAATAGGTAATTGCGACGACTCGCAAATGAATTTCGTTTTGAGGAATTCTTTGTCAATTTTATTTTAACGTTGGATGCGTTCATATTAAAAAAACATTCTTTAAATATAGACCAAGCATGCCAGGCATTGTTAAAAGATCTGTAATACATTATTGGAAGATTATCATTTTTGAAGCACTTCGATTTTCTTAAATTTACTGATGATCTTTAAGGGTAACTTATGCTGCCAGTACGCATTTGTGCATAACATCATATTAATTTTTCCTTGTTAAACGACAAAAGTACTTTATTCTTTATTGTATACAGGTCCAGTCTCACCAGCATTATAAATTTGATCAAAAACCAAATCGTTTTCGGGTTGAAGCCAAAATGTGGTTTTGTTGCAACCCAGTTTCTCTCCATTTACTTTCAAAAGTCGAATTGACTTTCTTCATTTAAGTTTCGGTATCCATCCTGAACTAGTTTTAAAACATGTTTTTTATATTATGAAATTTCGTTGCGTGACATTGTAATTTATGCAGTGCTCTTTTGATTTCAGGATTTACTATTTTTCAAGCCCCTTAATATGTTATTATTTATATTTATTATTTATATATTATTTATATTTATATATTATTTTAATAGTTCTATTTTTACTATCGTGATCATAAATGGTCTCTTTATAGCTAATGATACTCTTAAGTACCTTGAATATTTTACAAATATCATTCTTTGAAATTTTATTTTCTAACTTTTAAATAATTTCTAATTTATTTTAGCAAGTTAATCTTTGTAGTGGCTTCATATAGCAATAAATAAAATTGTAAAAGTGGAATATTAAAACAACTTAAATAAGTTGCATTTAATCTGCAAAAAGTTGCGCATTGCGTTTGTTGCATTTTGTGAGGATGCAGTTGTGAGAATTCACTATATACAATAAAATATAAAAATAATAATAAATTCAATTTGGAAGCAATAATAATACTGATAATATTTCTTTAATAAAAATTTAAAAATAGTTATAATATCGTAATAGTAAAAAACGATTATTTTTAATTTTTCACAGTTAAGCTGTTTTAATTAAGTACTAGTTTATTTTAATGCTTTTATGTGGCTTAGGCTGCTTATGTATCTTTTATTAGCGTAGCCAATGATGTCATTGATAATTAATTATCTTTCAACAGAATCAGCTGCAGTTGTTGCCTTTGAAGTTGCAAAGGAAGTGAATTATATATTCATTCAAAATTTTAAGGTCTAATTGAATGAAGCAAGCCACAAATGAGTTCACAGAGCTGAGAAGAGAGCAGAAAATTGTTGGAAAACTAAGGCGTTATTGATAAAGAGAGAACGTGGAGATTTTGATCATTATTTTCTATAAAGTTACACTTGAGAACCAATTTCCACTGTATTTTTCATTTTCTGGGTAAAGACTCGGGTTCTATGGAACTTGGCCAACCACAACCGACCTAAGGACCCACACGCTATTACATTTTATTTCTTATATTTATTCTATTCACTTTGGTCATTTCGATTTATTATTACATCTGTCCATTTATTATTTTTAGGCTATTAGTATTTATCTGCAATTATGTTATCTTATCCGATTTTATTCTACTCAATTATGAACCATTACTTGTACTTGTCCATTGTTACCATTTTACTGCCATTATTACTAAATTAAATTCTTTTTCTTTTCTTCTTTTGGAGATAAAAAAAAATTAACACGTGTCACAAATAATATTTATTTAGCTGAAATTAAAACACATTAATTGAAACAAATATATACATTATACTCACTTTCATGATCTTAGACATATGTTTAATTATATCGCGTGAAAAGTAGTATACGTTAGTTGGTCAATATGTATTGCAAAAAACAAAAAAATTCAAAAACTAAAATTTAATTATAATAAGATGTCATTGTTTTTCAAAATACTCTCCTTCTTGGTCAATACATTTTTGCATACGTTTGAACCAATTTTCAAAGCATTTTGTCGATAATGATACCGTTATCTCAGAAACATGAACTTAAATCGTGCAAAAATCATTGTCCACACAGGTTATTCTTCACATATGTGAATAAAAATAAATTGTTAAGAGTCAAATCAGGACTACACCGAGAATGTCCCATCATTTTTATTTTTTGGCTGTTCTAAAAGTCAGTTGTTTGTTGTGAATTGTGTGAGCTGACATTGTCAAAGTGGAGAATGATGCAGCGCTTTGAATTGTTTTTCTTTATTTCTTCAAGGGCTTCTGGCAAGCAAATGTTTGTGTACCATACAGAAAGTAACCATACTTTGAAGCTCTAGTGTCACAGTTGCGATATACCCAAATTTTATGAAAAACTGGGTACAATTTTCTTTGAGGTGGTTTAAGCACGAATGACTTTTGTTGCCTTTGGTTCATCTTGGAAGACCCGTATAGACTGCAGTTTATTTTACGGATCATACTCATATATACAAGATTCATCACTTGTAACGATATTGTAAATCACTGTTGAAGAACTGGAATTGAAATTCTTAAGAATTTCTTTAGGCAAATTCACACAAGCCACATTTTGAAAATTCGTTTATTTATGCCGGATTCAACTTGCACACAGTTTTTTACAGGCAAATGTTTATGCAAAATAGATATGCTAGTCATACAAGACCCCAAAGAGACCTGAATTTCGCTTCTAAATTCATTAAACCAACGATATGTAGTGGGTTTGTATGGAGCTTGATCTTCAAAAGTTTAAATAAGTTGATTGGTGTATTGTTGCTGAGATAATCCACATCGAAAATTAAATCATAGCACGAAAATTATCGAAACTTAATTCAATTTTTATACCGAGAAGTAAATTTTGATATTGATTTTGATATATTTTAAATAATCCAATTGTTATATAAACTTGTTAATGTAGATAAACAAAGTCAAATTTTATGACAATTCAGTCAAATCAAACATATGTATTGTCAGTTCGCAATACAAATCGAGCAACTTAGGTATAAACAAATGTATATCAATATTAAAAATGATTTATATTCATAAACTGGATTATCGTTTATAAAATCGTCATTTTCAACTTGTAAACCTAATATATTAGGGTTTCGAATTATTGTAACACACGTGGAGTCAATTTTTTTTATAGAAAGTATTGTGAAAGGGATAATTAAGCGTTACCTTGAGTTTATTTGTGTTAGATTTAGGTTGTGTTTTGGAGATTTGTTAACTTCTTTTATGATTATGACACATTGGGAACAGTTTGGACGTCTGCATTGCGAATTGTGAATATTTTTTGTGGAAAAATAAAAAAATTTTATATCAAAATGTATTATTTTATTTGTCTATAAGATTATTATTGAAACTAGTCAAATAAAAGTAACAGAATAAGAGCAGCTTAGCTTTAAGGTTATTCAAATCTATAAGACCATATTTTTATAAATATAAATAATAATAATATAAGGAAAAATATAAAGGCTGTTCAAAATGTACGTCCGAATCGAGGACAAAATCACAGTCTGATATGTGCTATTTGAGTTCTTGGTGTTGTTGTTCATGAATATATTAGGTCTTATAATGCTGAATTATTTATAAATTTCATTGAAGAAAAACTTGCTCCCTATTTCCAATTAAATCCTGATAAAATACATATTATGGATAATGTCAGTTTCCAAAATACAGCATCTTTTTTAGAACTCCTCCGGGCAAAAAGAGTCGCCTATAAATATTTAGTTCCATATTCATCAGAATCAAACCCGATTAAAGAGTTTTTTCTGCTCTGAAATCCAGATTTGGTGCATTGCGCATAGCAAACGGAGAACTCTATTGGAGAATGTATTGACCAAAATCTTGCTCTAGAAATTGATTTTTCATCACTTTGTGCAGGTTTTTATAGTCACATGAAACAATGACTAGAACAGGGTCTAAGGCGTGAGCCTTTAATATAATAACCCTGTAAATTTTGCTTATGTAAAAATATATTTGTTTTTATGAATTTTTGACTTATTTATTAACCTTTTAAATTCCTTGTTACTTATAGAACACACTATATTTATAGATTCGAATAATCATGTAATATCAACTATTAAAAGAAAGATCTAATAAGATTGTTTAAAGAAAGCACGAGATAAAATTTAATGATGATATTTATTAATATTTTTTTAATCATTTTCATTTATTTATTGATCTACACGAATTTTTGAATTTAATAAAATTTACAGAAAAGTAAATCACTTCATTAATTTTATAAATTATTAGTTGATTTAAAAAATTAATATTTTATTTTATACGTAATTTAAAAAAATATGCATATAATAATATTATTAATTTTTATTAATTATTAAATTAAAAATTATTTTAACTTTTGTTTTTGATATTGAATTTAATAAAGTTAATTTTAAAAATATTTCTATTAATTTCATAATAATTTTTAAAAATATTTCTTTTTTGTTGAAATAATTAATTTAAAATATAAGATTTAATTAATATTACAGTTTTATTTCACTATAGTTAAATCAAATTATTAAACTGACCAATAGAGTTAATTAGCATTGAAAATAAAATAAATTCTTTGTTTGAATGAAATGATCAATAGAAAAATGAAGAATAATTGAGTCAATAAAAGTAGCAGAGAAAATAGATGATTAATTTTAATGGTGTTTTATTAGGTAAGGCTGTTTGGAATCTTCATTTGAAGTCATTTTGCATAGTTGAAAAATTTCTGGTTGGAAAAATCAGGGGGGAAATGTTCGATTATGATGGCAATACCTTAAGCTTCATGTCACTAAGGGTAATTAGAGTCAATATTGAATTATTAAATCAAATTTTTCTCTACAAAAAATATAATATATACAATAATTATTTCAATTGACAGTCACATTTTCTGAAACACGGAAATTAAAAATTAAACATTTTTATTAAATTAAAAAAAAATTATAACGAGGAAAGTATCTAAAAGATCATTGAAAATAATCTTTTTATAATTAAACAAACAATTTTCTCAATTAAAAAGAAAATATCAATCGTTTGTATTAATCGGTAAATCAATCAATATAAATAAATAATATAAAGTTCTCGATGAGATTTAAACAAATTACTACTGAAAAATGCTTTTTGTCACAGAAAGTTTACCGGTAAAGTGTCATAAAAGATATGCAACCTCATTAGTAAAAAAGTCAACATTTAATGAGAAAATATTGAAGAAGTACCATCAGCAGAAGAGTATTAACACAAAACGTTGGTCTCACATTGAATAAATTATTCAAAATTATAAATCAATAGCTTTTATTTAATTGTCAATGTTTAAATCAATAAAAATGATAAGTATGAGCCCTTCTCTCAAGTAGTCCACCAAACAATGACATCAATGAACATTTCCATTTCCCAATGTCATCGTTGTCATTAAAGAGCTCCACTATCAATCGAGGGAATCGGGTCCAAATGCCACATGTTTCGTTCACAGGAGAATTAATAATCGTTGTATAAATAATTACGGTTTTCATCAAAACCTTCGCATTTTACCTATTGGAAATACTACTTGGGAATCATTTTCCTTTTCCATCTCATGACGGATCTATTAATCAATCAAATTAACAAAAGAGCATTAAGAAAATAAAATGTTAAAAGAAAGACAGATATTGTTCTTTAATGTCACACTTATTTGTGTAAGAATTTTTTTTATAATAATTTTATATTTTTCCCCGATATCGGTACAAGAATATTATTGAGCAATAATAATTTTTTCGTTAATAAATTAATTAAATATTAATTTTTTTAATTATTATTTACAAAAATCATTTTATTATATTTATATATTTTATATGTTGAAATGTTTTTGAGTATATAATTATAAAAAGTATTTTTTTAAAGAAAAATAATTAAATATAAAATAAATCAAAGAACGTTTTTGAATGATGTTTTTTATTTTATGGCAATGAAAAATTAAAACAATTAAAATAAAAAATAATAATATAATAATTAAAATAATAACTTATAATTTAACATAAAATATATTTATTTATTAAAATTTAATAATTTTAGGAATAGAAAATTTCCATAATTCGTGGATTTCTTCAATAAATGACAAAAACAAAATTTAATGAAAAAGTTCTAATTAATATTTTAATGAAATCTAATACGCTTATTCCATGATAACGTGTCACTTCGAATATGAAGATAGGCACAGAAAGCAAATAAGGAATCAGTAGGGGTCGAAACTTATGAAAATACTCAACAGGAAATAAGAAATTTTAATCGTGACTTTGGTTATTTAAAGATCACATATTCCGAGAAACTGAGAAAAAATAAATAGAGAGGAATGACAATTATCAGTGGGTAACGCGGCTTGACCTGAGCTGAAAAAAATGCAACCCGCAATCACGTTTAGAAAATAAAAGTAATCATGATAAACAAATGGCAATAATCAATAATAATAATAATGGTGATAATAATGGCGACAAAAATAATAAAAAAAATAAAAATAAAAATAATAGTAATAAAAATAATAATACTAATAATAAAAAATAATACTAATAATTATAATAATAACAATAATAATAGTAAATAATAGTAAATTAATAGTAAATAATAATAATAGTAAAGATAATAATAATAATAATAATAATAGTAAAGATAATAATAATAATAATAATAATAATAATAATGATAGTAATAATAATAATAATAATAATAATAATAATAATAATAAT
>JBBMKC010153642.1:0-15662 GCA_037834085.1 Bipalium vagum
GATCACCTTACTGCAATCGAAAGTCTTCTTCTACAGAAACGATTGGCATCTATGAAAACCTTAACATTGGACAAATAATTTGTAAATAATGTAGTTTACTAACTCAACATCTTATTTAATAAAATATTTGTTTTATACCTTCGATTTTAGTGAAATTTTAGACACACCTCCCGAGAATGAACGGGTGTCTACATTGAACATTTTTTTTCCGACCGAGGGTGTTCAATCTAACCAGGTTTCACTGTAATTTGCAACTATTCAAATTTATTAATGATTTATAAAGAAATTGATTTTTAAATATTTATTAAATTAGTTCGATACCAGAATTAGTATAAGAAATTTGAGAAAGGCAATTTTAATTTGGAGGACCAACCAAGGTCGGGAGCCCCAACTGTAGTGAATGATGATATGTTGAGACCAGAAATCGAATCAAATCCCCGTCAAACCACATATAATTGTGCCAAGACATATGGACGTGATCTGAACATCATTGGAAATCATCTCAAAAGCATTGGGAATATCAGCAAACTTAGCAAATTGACAAATGAGAATAGAATTCACAGAACTACTTCTTCTGATACTCTACTCTCACGATTCAAAACTGGTTCTTTTCTTGATCAATTGTCATTTGGATATGAGAAATTAATTTTCTACATCGACGATAAAAGAGATAGGTAATGGTTAAATTTAAACACACTTCAAAATCTAAGTCACACCATTAAACGTGTTACTGTCTGGTGGGATATCCATGGCATTATGTATTGAGAACTCTTGGAAAATGGCAACATCATATTCCGAACATTATTCTCAACCATTTGGAAAAATAAGTCAAAATATCATGTCTATTCTAAAAAAATAGAAAAGGCTTGATCCCAAAAATGCCTCAAGATAGAGATGGTTCTTAACATACCCACTATATTCTCCTGGCATCCTTCCATCTACTTAATATTTATTTCGATCTCTTCAAAATTAGTTCAAATGGTAATAGTTTCAAAAAGGAAATGCCATCTCGTTATTTTTAGACTTAAAGAAATCCGATTTGTATCGCAAAGGCGTTGAAACACTATCACAGAGATGATCATAAGTTGTCCAATCCGATCGAGAATATATATTTGATTGACATTCAAAAACATTTTCGTAATTTATTTAAATATTACCAAAACACAAAGTCGTGTATACCTTGACCCATTCAATTTTAGATAAATTTTACAGATATATTTTACGCTACATGGATATACCACTTCAGTTAAATAAGAGATCCTGTTTTTCAAAGATAAAGTCCAATTTCATTGACATTAAAAGTCTGAGACTACAAAGAATGCTCAAAATGTCAGAGACTGGACGGAAAGGGATAATATAATATATAACCTCTTATGACATAAAAATATTAATAAATAAAAAAGACTTCATTATTGGAATATTCAATAATGATAGGCTCAAATCTCACTCAACCATCATTAATAAATTTTGTTTTTCATTATATAAATAAAAAATTTCGCTAAATTACCCTATGATTTTTATGAAGGGGCTACAAGTATTTATGAGGAGATAATGGGTTTTGATGAATTGGAAATGCAATTTAAACAAAATTACTTTGCATTTGATGTGAGAGCATTGGGAAAGCTAAGATAATGGTATATTTATTTTCATTTTTGGATATCAAAACGCTAATAAAAATATATAATATATAAAAATATTAAATATATAATAATTAATAATAATATTAAAAATTATAATAATAATATTATTAAAAAGTATAATACTAATATTATATAATTTATAATAATTATTAATTTAATAAAAATACAATAATATTATTATATAGATATTGTATTGTTATTAGATGTAGTTAGGGTAGTTTGCTAACTCTCTTCTAACTCAACACGAAGCCCCAGAATAATTGACTAAAATAACGAGGTAGCGTGTAAAAAATATTAATTTTATCACAATTACAATCGCTAAGCAAACTGATTTGCCTCCTGACGAAGGATAAATCCTTCGGTAAAGATATGGAAAATTGTTTATAATTTATTAACTAATTTTACTACATGTAAATATTGATTATTAACTTCTGTGATATCATCTTATTATATTAACTTAAGTTACTAAATAAACATTCTCTTTCTTATAATTATTGGATAATCTATTTTTAGTAAATTAATTATTTATCATTTATTAAGTCAATTATTTATTAACTTTTTAATTGATTTTAAGTAATGTAAATATTATCATATTCACACTTATTAATATTTTTAACTATAGTTATGTTCCTAGATTTTTTATAATTTTTAGAAGTTGGAAGCATTACTATTAAAAAAGAATACAACACATAAAAGAACACCATATACAAGCTAAAGTGTACCGCATATAAAATATGTACAACAAAGAATGATAAAATAAAGAGACAAAATATTTACTATCAGAGTTATCGCATTGTCATTCTAATGTTAAATCAACCATTATTTAGTTTTTTTTTTGATTTTTTACTTTTTCTTTAGTCTTGATTGTTTTTATTGTTGGTGGTGCTGTGGGACCCTTCACAATATAATAATTATTAATAATTTTACCAATTATAGAAGTTAGGGTTTTTGAATTTAAATCTCATTTAACCCTTTCGCTGCTCCACACGTATATATTCGCAAAAAAAACTTGTGTATCATACGCTACCGACGAATATTTTCGCGCTTAGTTTTAAATTAGTTAGCTGCTCAATACGACTATTTTTACTATGTATTATTCATGTTTTCTGCTCTATACGATTATTTTTGCTGTTTAACCCTTTCGCTGCTCCACACAGCGAAATTTTCGTGTGACAATCAAAGTTTGTTTTTTGATCGCTTTCGATAAGGGTTTCGGAATCGGATTGTGTGGAACTGTGATCGTCTTTTCAGAATTATTTGAATTTTTTAAAGCTGGTTTTGGCAAAAGGTTTGGTTCAATTTCGAGTATGAGTTCTTTAAATTGTTGTCTGATCTCTTTTTCACAAATCGTGAAATCGCGAATTGCTCTCTCGGAAATATTAAAAATTTCCAATAGCTCATGGATTGATTTTCCGGCTTGTAATTCGTTCAATACATCAATCTTCTTCCTAAGTGGAAATGAAGACGGCACTTTTGGCTGGGTCTTCGACCTAATTCCTACGTCGTCGTTTTTGGCACCGTTTTGATCAATTAACGGCTTCTTTGCCGCCTCTCCATTGATCAATTGCTCTGACAACCATTTTCGATTGAGGGGGAGTGCATACGTTTTGATGAGCAAACGTCAACCCTTTGAAATCAGACAACAAGGGAATCTAAAATCTTTATTGATCGCATCAGGCAATGTTCATCATTATTGATAACCACCACTAGAACAATAATTGACTCACATTACTCTTTGGTAGCTTCAGCTTAGATCCCCGGATATCAGGTTTAAGCTCTTCTGGTCACCAATCAATTACCAAGCTATCTCGGAACCTGACCGCAATCTTTAGTGTAGAATTCTCCGTTCACACATTGACAATAAAAATAATTAATAGTGAAACTTAAATTACGAAGTACCATAGATAATTTGGCCAAGCTGGCTGATTTGTGGTTTCTTTTTTATAGTGACATTCCCCAGCAACCCGATTGATTCTGTCACGTGTTCGGAAATATCACCAATCATTTCCCGCTCATTCTTCCGGATTGCCTCCGCCATATTAATTCATTCTTGGGCTTAAACTCAAACCAATTAATTTAATCCTTATACCCGAAAGAGCTCCAGCTTACAACCCACTTCATTAATTATTTTCCTGGTTAGCTTCTTTTGTTGATTAGGTTTTCCAAATCTCGCGCTTATGGCATAGGTATGACCAGTCGAAATAAGTGAATGGATAAAATATTCCATTTATTTATTTATTATTATTATCATGTTCGGAAAACGAAATATTTGTACAAATCGTGTACACAAGTCACCCAGAGAGAGATGATGTAAAATTAGTCTTTTAAGCCTTAACAGAAATATATTGATGGCGACAGAACCATGAGAACTTTAACCTTGAAGACAGGTTATCACTAATCTCCCCTTACCTTTCAACTCCTTTACAGAAATATGAAACAGTAATGGTTCACTATTGGTGCTGGTGTCCACAACAGTCCTGCATCCTCGACAATAAGAATAATTATCTCGGGAACCGGGGAAGGTGGTCCATTGCTTCCATGTCGCTCACAAATCGAAAACGACATAAATAATGCAAAAATCTCCTCAGCTGACTTATCAAAACAAAATTTCAAATTTCCTTTCAGTTTACCTTTCGACCTATTCGGGAAAGACGGGATAAAAGGGCATTTGACAATGGGTCTTTCACACTGGGGAAGGAATAAATTCTGGACCTGACGCGATTTATTCGGTCAACCAATAAATAGAAATAAAATAAATAAATAAATAACCACCACGAGAGGAGGCGCATGAATAAAGGACGGAAAACGGAATCTTAATGAATAGATGAACGAAAGTACACCAAGTATTCCTATCAGATGGCCACCGAGAGTCACCGTTGCCATTATTGATCAAAAGTCCCATTGTGGTAGCCAACAAATACGTAATATAAACAATTAAAAATATAATGGAGTTTGTTTTAATGCTCACGTTGGAAAGCTGGACTCGTTGGACGTGGTCCCAGCAATCTGGGTTTCATTATTGATCCTCGGTCACGCCATTGTCGAAGCCCGTACTGACCCAAATGGGCTTTCTGTTTAAACAATTTTTTAATAATTTTACTTTTGTTAAATATTTTGTTTAATGACGCAGACGAGCGATGACATTGCGTTTCATGTTTGGAAATATTTCCTCAATTTTTAATTTCTTGGAAATTAAAACAAAAAATATAAATAATATTTTTTGATTTTTTATTAATTATTTATTAATAATAAATTTTTAATAACTTATTTTTATTAAATAATTAATTAATTTTATTATTATTATTATTATTATTATTATTATTATTATTAAATATTATTTTTAAAATATCGTTCATAAATATTATTATAGTTATTAATTATATACTACAACGATTTGATTGATTTATCAGTTTTATATATCCATAATTAATGGCGATCAATTTATAATTAATTATATTAATTACCGAAGTCATGATAATGATAATAAATAAAATAATAAATAAATAATATTTTCTAAAATAAAAATAATGTATAAAACAAGAATTATAATTATAATTATATAATATAATAATAAAAAAAATAAAAAAATAATTTAATAAATAAAATAATTTTAAAAAATAATTTAATAAAAAAATAATTAAATAAAAAGATAAAAACAAAGAATCTCAATAAATTCTAAAATAAACTGTTTTTATTTATGAAAATTCTTTTGGAAAGTGATGGAGAACTTTCAAATCGGATCTTGTCGATAATATTTAATTAAAATAAACATTAAAATTAAATTAAACATTTTATTTATTAACAGGAATGCAGAACAAAAAATTAATTTAATTTAAAAAACATTAAAAATTTGTTTTAATTATTTATCTATAAATAATATTTTTGAATGAATGTGGTGCATGAAAAACAGCATGAAAAAAAATAATATGTTTATTTACATCTTTTATTGTCTTTATATTAATAACCATAAATAATGATAATAAATAATAAATATAAAACTCTAATACTTAATAATAATATTTACCTAGTTGGATAAGTTTCTGGAATAAATAAAATAACAAAAAAAACATAAGTCAGTTACTCGTAAGGGGAGAAACGCTAATAACTGTTTTTATAAGAAAGACGGGATCAATTTAACTTGACACTACAACAACCATCAATTTAATCTGACACTACATATTGTAATCAATTAAATCTGACACCACACAAAAAATCAAGAAATCAATTTAAATCAATACATTTATTATATACTAAATAATTTTACAAAATGGTTCCTCCTTCCAGATTTCCAGCCACATGAATTCTTTGGAAAAAGCATACTTTTATCGTCATAGACGCCCTTCGTCAATTTGAGCGGTAATTTTATATTTTGTGAAAGTTTTCCAGTATCTGAGGCTACGAAATGATACTTATGTGCTACCGATTTCTTGTAAAATAAATTGATTCTATCAAATATAAGATATCTCTATCTTATTAAGACTGGGGCTGAAATCGAAACTTAACATTTTATTTGTGAATATTGCATCCCATTATACCACAAAGACATGGCTTTTATGGCCTTCCTGATTCACTTTTTAAGATGACAACCATGAGCCCGATCGAATACTTATTGTTTTTGCCCATTTGGTATTGTTACATATCCGTACTAAACCATCTGTTGTGGATTTCGTCGCAGTTAATTTCATCTCACCATTGCACCCAACGCAGAAGTGCGTATCAATTATCGGTTTTTGGCTCACTAACCAGTTGAACATTACATTTTCGTTGTATCTAAAATATTTAATTAATGCTAAATTATTTATTTTGAAATCGGAAACCATTCCAAGCTGTCACACCAGGAAGATTTTTATTCATTTTAGCTTATCTTCGATATTTTCAAGTTTATTTCAACTTAGACAGGTTCAACTGAGGTGCAGTGGTTGCTATGTTACATCACCAGTCTCATTGTGTAGTCGACACACTGAGTATATCAAAAATGGAAGTGTGTCTTGACAATTTCAATTTTCTCTTTTCAGGACTTTTGTCAAAAGGACACCTTTAATATCTTCCCGAAATGTTATGAAAATTGAGATTGAAGGGAAACTCAATTAATTTCATTTAATGACCGAAAAATGAATTTCAAGAATGAAAAATATCAAAAGTATCAAAATAGAGAATCAATAAATCAACCCAACCCATTATAATTATTAATTATAAAAATATCGCAGAAATATTGACATAATGAAAGTGATAAATTGGATTTCCCATAGATTTTCACTAAATCATTTCTTCGGGAGTTTGGTCTCATCTTTTGGTCGGTGGGAGTTTTAATTTCCCCAATAAATTTTAATTCTTCATTTAAAAATCAATATTTTCAAATTATTGATTAACCCTCAGTTATGGTCGAGAATACAATTAGTTATAATTAGTTGAGGAAAATGACTTTTTATATTTTTTTATATTATAAATAATAATCTGAAGATATGATGTCCGGATCACTTGGAGGCCGAATCATTGCTTCCCAAGACACGATGTGTAAAAATGTATTTCGTCGTTAGAAGTGTGTGGTGATGAGAAAAATTATTTTTTTCAATAATGTTCTTTCTCGATTGGTCAATAATGTGACAGTCAATTCATTTACGCCAATTCAAAACGATCCAGCTCCCTTCTGGTTGGGAACGGCTAATTTTGGTGTTACACAGGGAATCGGTCGGAAATAACTTTTGAATTCTGTTATATAGATTCTCAGCTGAGGGATGATCGAAATAAATCGGGAATTTTTGTACAACAAAATAAAACAATGTAAATAGAACGACCGAGTGACTGTATAAAAATACGAATCAGTATACAGAAATACCAAAGTCGAATCAAAAAGATTTGTTTATGTCATTTTTACATTTGTCTGAGAACTTTCTGATTGATCCTCGTAAATATTTTATTAATTTCGAATATTACATGTGGAAAATATCAATAGAAATTGTTTGAAAATGCAATTTGCCATAATAAAAATAAATAAATAAATAATATAAAATATAATCAATAATAATAATCCTTAAAATGTTAATAAGTATAAAACTATTTCCAAATGTCCGGTCTGTACTATTATTAGGTTTTTCAAAAGTTTCTGTGATTTTGGTAATTCAATTTTCTTTTATCAAAATAAATATTTTTAAAAATTGATTTGATCATTGATATTTTCCTATCAATCTATATTTGTCAGTTTTGTTTAAATAAACATATCAATGCGTTTAGTTTAATTTTGATTAGAGTAATATGAATACAGAAAATTTTGAAATTCGAAGTTTGGTTCGTCATTATTGGAAAAGAGACTCTGCGATATTGGAGGATGAGGTATCGTTGCCTATAGTCTCAGACTGGTTCAAAAATTTTCAAAACGGAGATACTAGTCTCGAAGATGAGCCTCGTCAGGGAAGACCTTCTGTGATAAATGAAAGAGTACTACTCGAAGCATTAATTAATCAATCACAGTCCTACACAAACGACTTATCTACGATGTTAATGAGCATTGCTAAGCACAGCTTGACTTATTCAATAAAATTCTGAAAAGAAAATATCCCAGTTTAATCATTAGAAAGCACATACTTGATCAGTATGACGATGCGCCAGCTCACTGGGCACCTTTGGCGCAAGAAAAAATCCCCTTATTGAATGACCATAATTCACTTCAAATATTCACCATGGGACAAAATTATGATATTCAAAACATCTCTCGATCGGTTCCACCAATGAGTCAGCTGGAATATTTGAATATTTCCATTCTTCTCTTTGACTCCATTCCAGAATATTAATAGATTCATGAATAAGTTAAGATACATAAGGCAAGAGTTGTCCTGCATAATGTTGTATTTTCCATGTTGATGATGTTGAACCTTAAGATTTCATTATTTTTA
Organism: Bipalium vagum; assembly: GCA_037834085.1. Classification (NCBI taxonomy): domain Eukaryota; kingdom Metazoa; phylum Platyhelminthes; order Tricladida; family Geoplanidae; genus Bipalium; species Bipalium vagum. Next base: position 8,531 of record JBBMKC010153642.1, read on the forward strand.
AATAATTCAAACAAGATCTGATGAAATTGTGGTGCCATGTTCTTGTTATTATTCAGAGATTATATATGAAATATTTGAAAGAAAATAAAAACGGATTATTAAAAACGCTGATTTTTCGAGTCCCTTCTATATAAATAAAGAGATAAAATCGAAATGAATCTCTTTTTCTTTAAAGACAGGATACGTTGTAATGTCAATCAAACAAAGATTCATAAATTACTCTTAGTAAAATGATAACGATTTTGTGTCACCCTCAAACTAAGCGTCAATCGAACGACCCTCTGGACTCCCGAGGGAGAGAGAGCGATAAGAATAATTCCTCCTCAGTGCTTTTCCAGGTACTTTTGTCCTAAAATGGAAAAAACATTAAAAACTTTACACCATTTTTTATCTTTCGTAAGGAAAAAGCGTTTGTCGAATTAATTAATTTTTGTTTTACAAAAAATCTTTCTTCCACATTTCGAGGGAAAAATCAATTATTTCTTTTTTTTCTTTGATTTTCTCGCAGCAAAAAAACTTTTAAAAATTTTCAAAATTATTTTTTCAAAAGTGAAATGAAATTCAAAAATAAATTATCCGAGAAAATCAATATCGATTTTATATCAATAAATTCATTAACCTATCACCACTTCTGAGGGATTTCCTCGAGAATAAATAACATTTTGAAATTTTAATTTAAATCTTTTCAAGATGAAAATGATATTTGATAATAATTATTATTAATTATTATCATTATTATTAAAATAAAAATAATAATAAATTAAAATTTTTATTAAAAAATTAACCGAAGAGTTCAGTCAAACCAACTGTTAAAATATTTTTTTTCGTTCATTTGTGGGTAAAACTGAACTTTACCTGATTTTCTTTTTTGTTAAGATTAAATTACTATGAAACCACGTCGTAACACTTAGCTCGTTAACTTTACTGACCCCTTCACTTTTGTCAAAACATGTTCGAAAATGAATGAATCAAAACTAGTACGAATAAAACTTTATTTCAACTATCACAATTACAACGGTGATCACACAATCTTAAACGTTAAATGTCTCAAGGTTCACGCTAAGACAATGCTACAAAATCAAAAATAAAGGATAATAATAATAATGATCAATCAATCAATCAAGTTAAATAAAAATTTCTATAAAATGTTCAATTAATAAAATAAATTTTAGTTTTAAAATGAAAAGTAAAAAAGAAAAGAAAAACAATGACATCAACTCTCATCGATCCCTTAGACCACAGGTCCATATGGTCATCTGCTGACCCCGATCAAGTTAGCTCTGAAACGCTTTAATATTATTAGCTCCTGCCGCATAATTGAGGGCATAAAAATTGTTTACTAGATTTATCCTCCGATGTAATTTCTCGTACTATCTTCTGACGCAATTTCTGCAGAGATTTTTGTGGTCATCCACTGTGGATTCCAATTCCCTTTGTACTATCCTGGTCATAAGACTAATCAGTCGTAGACCAGGATTATTAATGGGGAATGTCAATTTTCTTTTTAGATCATTAATTCCAAAACGTTCCCCCCCCTGATTTAATCTTAGTAAATTAGCTTCGCAAATGGTAAAACTAATAAAAAAAGTGAGGTAAATCATAGTTTTCCCCATATGTATTTTATATTTTATTCAGTTGTAATATTTCAGTTTTTATTTGAGGAATATCAATAAAATTTTATTCTTATTTTGAATTAAACTGTGTAATAATAATAAAATTTAACAAAAGAATGATTTTTTAAAATTCAAATATAATGATAATAGACCAATCATTTAATTAATTAATTATTATGTCAGCACATTTTGCAATGGTTGCTCAGTGATAAATTGATTAGTATTTTTATTATTAATTTCTCTTAAGATTTTTATAATATTTAATTATAAATTAAATAAAAATAAAACTCAGAAAATAATAAAATTATAAAAGTAAAATTAAAAATTAATAATTACAGGCTTATGCAGAAATATATAGAAAAAAGATTGGAGTGTTTCTATTTGAATTTGATCGCATTTTAGTCAGCCAAAGGAATGCCTCAAGAATTTTACGTGTCATGAATTATACCAGAAAGCGGTTAGTCAGAGTTCCCGATCAGAGAAATAATAGTAAAACCATTGAGGCTAGACAGCTTTTTGCGAGGGACATTAAGAACATTGAAAATTGTAAGCTGGTTTATTTAGGTGAAATAGAAGGCAACTTACACCAAACCAGAAATTTATGTCACCACACTCTCCTCGATTAAGCCCGATTGAAGAGTTATTCAGCAGCTTTAAGTCGCAAATATCATCCTTTATGGGAACCATTATAGATCGGGACCATTTAAAAGAATTGATTACCCAAGTACTCTTTCATGACGATATCAATTTAAGTGGTTATTTTTGTAACATAAAGCCATGGCGAGACAAGAATTTCGTCCCGTAATATTTTATTGGTTTTATATGTACATTTCCACTCGTGTATTTGTTATGAAATTTTTTTCCATATATTTCTGCATAATCTTGTAAAGAAAAATATTTTAATGCTTTTAATTTTTGTGTTATAATGAACCAATTTGGATAATCATCGATATTTTCCTCAATCTTCATTTTAAAAAAAAAGAAAAAATTAAAATAAAACTAGTAAATAAGTTAAACAATGAGCTAATAAACAAAAATAAGTGTCACAAAATAAAGATTTGACAATTATTCAGTTTCAAATTATTTTTATATTTAAAAATTCTTATTCAGTCTCGGGGGTTACTTTGGAGACTATTTTGAAGACCTGTACACATGTGGAAATCGGGAATTTAATGTGACCCATAAGTGCAAGTGCATCCAGTATACTGATCACTCAAATTTGATGTATTTCATATTTATCAATGAAAATAAATAACTTAATCAATAGCCAATAATCAATAAATTAAATAAATAAATAACAATTAATTTGCTTTTCTCAAATATATAATTGTACAACTTTAAATATGCAAATTAAATAAAAGTAAGCTCAGATTGCGATCAAAATGATCATTAAGGCTTGGTTTTAATGAAGGAGTATTTATCTGTACCACTGAATTTTACAGAAGGATAAAATCGACTGTAATGGTTTGTGCCCTAGACCGTGGGTGACAGGGGAATGAGATGTCAAGACGAGATTCAAGTAACGAGAGATTACATTATCGTCTTGACAGTTCGTAATTATTATATTTTTTATGTATCGTGAATGTCGATATGTTCCCTCTCTCTGAGTTTTTCTTTTTTGAAATTTATGACAGTTATAAGTAATTGTATGAGATTTTTGTTGTGCTTTCCTTTCTAAAATGTCTCAACAAAGTTGATATTACTGATTGTTGGTGAGTCTGTAATGTTGATACAAACACGCTGTATTGATTTTTTCTAATTGCAATGGATAAATCAGTAATTTATTTAAAACATAATTTAAAAATGACCCGTCAAACCCTGTAATTGATAATTTAATGGAATCCACTACCAGATTCACGAATATTCACATTCATCAATTTTTCGGATGTTTTGAGATGTTAGGCAAAGATTCTGATCCTATCCTGTCCACCATTTCTGTATTATCAGATTGGTAAGCATTTAGTTTGTTCGATTGGTACTAGTGAACTTGAAAAGTGAGATTTTGATTTCTCGATGCAGCTGAGAAAAGGTAATTCTCGACAGTCCCACTAAACACAGAGCATTGCTTTATTTCAATAGATTTCAGTTTTTGGTATGCTTTGAAAGTGATTCATCAATTTTGCTCTGTGACCGCTCGTACCTGCATTGGGTAATTAAAATTCATTTATTATCCGCTCGATTATCTAAAAAAATTGGCTTTCCTCCAGTGAGTAGCAGATATCAAGTAGAATGATAAACATATTTGTGCTAAAAGCTCATCATTTTAATGCTTTTAGCACATTGGCTGTCGGATCAATTATTGCCTGACCCTAAATTTAGTTTAATTTTCTGTTGAAACTAACCATGTGTGCATTCACCAGATGGCAGTACATAACTGCTATTGTTATGAGTCAACTCATGTTTTCTGAGGCTCGGAGTCATACAAAGACATTACAAAGATAAAGAGTTCCAATGATTGTCCCTGGCAGTCAGCGTGTTTAAAGGTGATTTTATTTCACTAATGAGATTATCCGGAGAAGACTGGTTGTCTTTCCATCGCGAAAATAGTCTTGAATTTCCAAATTTCCAAACAAAGCTTGAAGTACCAACTTTTGTGGTACCAAATCTACTACGTTAGTTGCACAGGTATTACTTTGATGATAATAAAATAAAATCATCTCTTTAAAGTAACATTTTATATCCGGGTCAGATATTGAACCCGGAAGGTTTTGAAATAATAAAAATATTTTTAAAGCACATCATACGAGGAATGACTATGGTCAAAAATGGATACTTTATCTCTGGATCATTCAGGAATGAAGAGCAACCTCCTGAATGTTAACCTTTTGGTGAAAGAATCAAGTGCCTTGGACAGGAAAAGATCCAATTGTTTTTTATTTCTATAAGCCACTTACAATTGTCCCATTTCTCGTAATTACCAATAATCATTTATTTTCTTTCGTCGATTCACGATTCCGTCAATTATTTAAGGGTAGGTCTTATTAATTGGGAATAAAGTTCATTAAAAACCCCAATTAAATCCGCAAAACATTTAATTATCAAATTATTTTAATAATTTCTACACTTAATTGAACTAATTCGTGTTTCAGACGTGTTCGCCTTATTCTCCCAAACCCTCTTTCCCGCTTGAAAAAAACAGCCTTTTCAGGTATGACAGAAAGTTGAAATATTTCTCGAAAAAAATAATAATTTATATTTTTATGAAATTACTCTGAAATTCTTTGAGGGAAATGCATAAATAACGGAAATTAAATATAAATAAATATTAAAATAATAAATAAGTAAATAATAAATCAATTAAAAAATAAATAATAAATCAATTAAAAAAATATGAAAATAATAAGTAAATAATGAATACAAATAATAAATCAATAAATAAAAAATAATAAATCAATAAAAAATAAATATTCATAGCTTTGGTGAGAGGGCTGTCACTGATGGAATTTTAACATTTTTTAAAAACCAATTAAATTTCATAATTACATATTTATAGAATAATCTTGTGAACAGCACCAATTTGGTTTTCAAATAAATAGTTTTATGAATAAAAGATAATTCGTTTTTCTTATTTTCTAATATCAACCCATTATGTTCATCTTAACCCTCTGACGATAGATTTCAATTATTTTTTATTAGAATCACCTCATGAAGCGGAACAAATCTTTCGGGACTTGTGTACTTTACCTACCCCACTTTTTAAAATTTTAAAAAATTTAAATATTTAAGCAAAATGTATTTATGTTAATTAATCCCGTGAAATATTTAACTAAGACATTTATTAAATTTAGAAAATTGGGATCATGTTTTTTTAACAGGTCTGTGACATCAAGTCTCTTTTTTGACTGATCTCAATTTTTACATGTTGATAATAAAGAAATGAATATTAAATTAATAAACAGCACAGTGATTTGTGTTCCATCCGATGCAATTATGTTTATAAGAGAAAACAGTCTGGTATTCCTATCAGGTAATTTATAATAATAATAATAATGATTTTAGATAAATACGGTGATTGTGGCACGATATTCAAGGAATGCACATCGAAAAGAAACACTGTGTTTTACAGCGCTGCTACACGGAAAATTGCATAAATTACAATAGATATTTTTCTATTAGAAGAAAATCCTTTTTGAGAAAGTCAAAATACATCTAAATAAATGTGTCTATTTATTAAATTTGTGGGCTTGGGTAGATCACAAAAGTCAGTTACTGAAGATACGGGCATTTCAAAAACTGTCGTTATTAATTTCTATGCAGAAATGAGAGGAAAATTTGAGATTTTTTCCTTGGTAAATCCAATAAAATGGGCGTGCTCTTGATCATAAGCTATGGATTTTTAGTATGGTTGACGATTCCAAGAATGTTAGTAGGAGACAGTAAATACTTTAACACCACTTTAATACCCATTATAAGGGACATCGTTAAGCGTGGGTCCTTTATAATGAGTGATAAATGGAGTGTATTCCCAACTGTCTAAAGATGAAAATTATGTTCGTTGAAGCGTCACCACAAGATGAATTTTGTTGACAGAGAGACTGGTGCTCACACGCAAAGATTTGAATCGATTTTGGGTATCCATCTCTTTGAATTATATCTAACTGAATGAATGTGGCACCAAAATATTCAATCAAGAAACTGCGAATCAATTTTTTATTCAATAAATTTGTGAATAGAAAATTTTTTGATTTGATTGATTTTTTTGTGATTTGTCTCATGTCTCTTTTTTGACCGGTGAATTGTGTCAAGTTTCTCTTTTGACCGAGTCAGTAAGATTCGAAAATTGAGATCGTGGATCAAGTTATTTTCTCAACAAAATTCCAGGTAATCATTATGACACTTCATCCAAAAAGTGTTTAGTCCATGGACCTACTTAAGCTTCTTCTTGAACTTCATCCACATACTTTCCAGGTTTCGGTTGTGTGCATTAATTTGTTTGGATCAACGAGATTGACTAAAAGGTTAACTGTTTGAACGTTTTACGTTGATTACGTTTTTCCATGTCTTAACCCTTGAGCTCATTTGGTACCCATCTTCCTACTTTGTATACTTTCCTCATGGCTTTTTGAGGTCGGTTAATTGAAGATCGAGAACCATTTAACAATTTAGTAAAAAACAGTTTGGGTTTGTCACGGATCTTCAGCCACCAATGCTTCCAGGTCTTGAGCTTCAAACAATTTCGCTTGTTCTGAGCACTCTTTATCTTCCACTATAAATTCGCCCTTTCGGAAAAGTGCAATCGGCTTTTAATAGACCATTTTTCCTGTAAGTCCCAAAAATGATTCTGTGAGTTTCTGCTGCAGATTTTGTTATACCAAAATGAAAAAACATCACTTCGCAAAAATGCTGCTTATCGCCCCCATCCAAAAAAAATGATAATAAGATATAGTTAAAGATATCAGGATGTGTTTTTATAGATTTTATTTACAATAACAATAAACAATGTACAGGGTGCGCCACTTAAATCGGGAAAATTATCAGTAAAACAAAAGCCGAATATATTTTAATAATGATCAAGCAAA
>JBBMKC010153750.1:0-15658 GCA_037834085.1 Bipalium vagum
AATTCACTTTTCAGATGTTTCATGTCCTCTGTTTGCAAATCTTTTTATTTCCTAAACTCGAGAAAAATGTCATGCGTTCTATCAATGTATGCCGACAGCTCTTTGCCAAAGGAATATGAGATAGATCACAGTTGGTTCCGATTTCACTAACTCAGAATTTGTTATGTTACCGTTACTTGTAACAGTTATGTTAAATATATTTACAAGTCAATCATTTCATCTTTTCTTCTAATGGTTCCGAATTCAATAAATGAAACTTTGCTTGGTAATTATTATTTCCTAAATGAACAAAAAGATTAACATAAATTATTTAATGTCCTTTTTATTCTTTTCCTCATTCCTCTTACGTTTTATGTTACGATAATAAATTGATAAAAAGGAAGGCTTTTGTTGCCCTTATTTATTTGATCTCAACATTATTTATGCAAACCCAAGAAGGAGGAAGTGTCGAAAAAGAATTTTCATTTTTAATTTTGTTCACATTAACGAAATCCCAAATTGATTGAAAGAACAATTGATAGATAAAACGTTATTAGGGGATTCTGCAACAATATGAACAGTGACAAAGGAGGCAGATTATAATAAAAGCGTAATAATAATAATAAAAATAAGAATATTTACAATAATAATAATACATTTGTCCCTCACGCTGTTATTATATTTCTATTGTTTCAATTTTCTTTCGAAACTCATTGATATAGTTTAAAAAACCTTTCATGAATGTAGTTTTCATTTTATTCGAAAATTCCGATAAAGAATAAAATAATATAAATCTTTTTTTATTTTATTTTTTTATAAAAATATTATGGAACCATGGAAATTAATATTTATGTTTAATAAATTAAATTTATAGCAAGCTTGTTAAGCTATAAAACAAAGAATGTACTGAATAGGAACAATATTTACCTTCCATTGTCTTAATTTCTTTCGGTATTCAGTAAGGCTTTGATGAATTTCCCTTTGAAAATATCTTTCACGCTGCAAAATAAAATACAAAGAATGTGTATTCCACACGAGGAGAAATATTACTTTAATACATATTTTACATTTGCGGGTAATACTTGGATACGGACTTTACTGAATAAGATTCCATTGTCTGTTACACGTTATGCTTTACCATTTGTCTTTTGATATCACGAGGTTTTATTCTATTTGATAAGCTTTTATTTTAAATTAAAACATTGAAGAAGAAAGAAAAATATTTATTGGTGGTACAAGGAAACCTTCTGATAATAAATAATATTACAAATAATAATACAATTACAAATTTCATTATATACCTGATTATGTGGTCTTATCACATTTTAACGCCCTTTTTGAAATTCTAACTAATTAAGTGAAAGCCAACAAGAAGAAAAAACAGTTTTCAATGAATAATTAAATGTCACCTAAGAAATGGGTGTTTATATTTCAAAAAAAATTTCGTGAATATTGGTATAAAGAAAAGAAAATTATTTTTAAACAAATTAAGTGTTAAAAGAAATGAATTACGAATTTAAAATTGTTGTTTAAAATATTTTTTACAATTAAATTAGTATTTTTTATAGGGGGTGAACAGACTTTTTACGCGCACTGTATATTACTGTTTATTATTATTATTATTATTTTTATTATTATTTTTATTAGTAGTAGTAAGACGTTCAGTAAGTGGCTTAATTAAGATTTACAACTATAAATTATTATATTTACAATTGTTAAATATATGTGTATTTGTTTTATTCCATTGACTGGCTCTACATAAAATAATTTAAAAGCATTTTTGATAATTCCAAGATTAATTCAAGAAAACCTTAAATAAATAAACTTCAATCATAAAAAAGTTTTTTAATGCTAACTTTAAATATATCTTAATTCTTATAATATAATATAATATAAATAAATATTAAATATATAGCTTAAATAATGTAACTTTTACTGAATAATTTTTTACATTCTTCAATAACTTTGTTATGTCACAAAATATATCCGTTAATGATTCTTATTTTTACATGTATCACTTGTACTTTCTACCTATAGTATAATTCCTTTTTAATGCATAATTTGGTCTCCTCATTTACATTAAATAAGTGGTGAACTTTCCAATATAAAACAAATCTGAAGTAACTTATCCAATAAAATATTTGTATGAATTAAAAATAAATCTTTTATTTATTTAACAAGTTAAGAGTTATTGTTCTCATCACAAATTTAACGTTTTCCAACATAACGTTTGTTAGAAGTGGTTTCACAATATAATATCTCATGTTTTGAAAAGCATTCACCTCTGCAGCAATGTGAACATGTTTTCCCTGTCGGAAGTTTAACTCCATCCGAAAGACCTTAAACAATACATAATAATATGATTTATGTAAATTTTTTACATTCTGGACACGAATCACTGAATAATCTCAAATTGGTTATCAAAACAAACAATGACAAAAGTAAATTCTAAATCAAAATATTTGGTTATGTTACAAATAATACTACCTTATTACTGATATATTCATTTTAATAATGCTCAGAAATAAAATTTATTTACTTGAATAGCTTTCTTTTATAATACGTATGTTCCACATACTTTGTTTGTATAATTGATTTCTTCTTAAAGAATTCTCCAGTTCAGAAAATAAAATAAGTACATTTAATAAATTAAATGCAACGTCACAACTTTTTTCTTTTATGTTTCCAATATTTCTAAACAGAGTTTACAAAAATCTTTCTTTCTAACAATAATCTTTTACAAATTTACATAATTTTGTAGTCACAAAATTTTATATATTATTTATTTCACTGACATTGGTAATTAATGACATTGGTAAATGGTTTGTCTATTAAAAAGGGCAACCAACTCAAATTTACATTTTGCACACCGATTCAATATGGGATTTCGAGAAAAATAATTAAAAATTTGTTTCTTGGAATAACGAAAATGATTTTTATTCAAACTAAACAAAATCGAACATGCTAAGAAAAATATTGTGAATACAGATCGGCATATTCACACAATTTTTGACATAGAGTTCTAGGTTTTTATATTTTTTAAATATTAGATGAAAATATTAACAATAACCATTATATTTGATAATACAATTATTTTGAAAACGTAAAATATTATCTATTTACTGTTTAATATATTTAAGATGGACATTTCATCTGACATAACTGAATTCTTTTATAATATTCGTTATTAACACTGTTAACTTTTTAATTTTCGCTTTTAATTTGATGGAATTGATGTTTGCCTTGATGAAGTAATTAGATCCATATTTTAGAACCTCTATCTCTTCATTCGTTAGTTTCTGAAACGTTAACGATGGTATTCTCTACATTAGATGCACAATAGCCTTCCAATATAATTAATTCATCGACTTTCTTTAGATGTCCTTTTCTTAGTTTTTAATTTTAAATTTCGATTCTTGTATTATGCAACTAATAAAAAAATAAAACCATTTTTCAACGATTGCTTTTATAAATTAATGCCGAAATATTAAAAAATATTTACTTATTTTCTTTCTTTCTACTCACATTATTTCTACTTTTCTATTAAGAGATTTTAAATGGATTTTTCTCATATACTTGGAAGTCAAACAGTCTGGATTTTGTAATTAATATTTTGCTTCGCCATTCTGGTAAGAAATCTTGATGTTGATTGATTTTTTCAACTTTAACATAATATCTTTTGTATGCTCAAGGAACTTTACATCTTTCCTTAATAAGTTGAACTTTTCAGGATTAACTCGCAATCCTGACTGTTGAATACGGTCTAAAACTTATCCTAAGCAGTCATAATGTTGATCTTTGTTGTTTATTAAGTCTTCTAAAAATATTATAATTTCGTCAATATATACGACTGTTTTTTTAGACCATCCAATACTTTTGTCATTATTTCTTGGCGCTGCTGCAATGCCAAATGGCAATCATCTAAAACAGTACTGACCACCTTTTGTGGAAACAACTTTCCTCTCCTCTGACACATTTTCAAATGGTATTTGGTTATATGCGTTTCCAAAATCTATGGTACTGAAATATTTTTCCCCATAAAGATTATATAATATTTCTTTCACATGTGGCATCGAAAATGTAGCCTTTCTGTAGTTGCGTTTAGTTTCTGAAAATCTAGACAAAGTCTAATATCTTTTCTCTCTTTCTTCCAAATATATATCAAAGGAAAGATATACTGTGAATTACATTTTCTGATTATGCCTTTTCCTCCTAAATGTATAATGTATAATATTTTCTTCTAGATTTATGGGTTGTATCCACGGCTATGTATGTATAGTGTCTCCCTTTGTCAATATCTTATGTATTGCCAATGTAATGCATCCGATTTCACAACTATCTGCCATAAATACTCCTGAATATCTCTGAATAACTTTTTTTAAGCTTATCTCCTCGCTTGGTCATAAAAATTTTTAAAGCTCTCTATCCTCTCTCAGCATCATCAATTTTCCGTCCAAACTTTGCTGGTATTCTCGCATTACAACACATCTTTGCTAAAAAGTTCTACATTATTTAATTTTCTATATATATATATATATATATATATTGTCTCAGCACATTTATCTTTTCTCCTGTGTCTCATAGGTATTCGAAATAGTTTTTAAATTTTAATCTCAACACCAGGAATACCTGCATAATGTTGTACTTTATTTTCATTTCATCGGTTTCTTCTACAGCCATTATCCTATTATCATTATTCTCTTCATTTGTATCTTTATTAAAAATATCTTTGCAATCTTTCCGACCTAAAAACCAGACATATTTCCAAAAAGGGGTCTATTGTCTTTAGCGTGGCTGCTTAGAAGTCATTTATTAAGAACTCTGCGAAAATGACAAAACTATTGACTTTAACCATTACAGCCAACTAATGGACAGTTTGAATTGCAGTCTTCAAAAATAAAAAAATAGGATTCATTTTCATTTTTAAACCAAAACTTTTATTTTTTTAAAAAAAAATTAAATTATTATTTAATAATTATTCTGTTTTATGATTCATAAATTTTGATGTCACTTTTGTTTTAATAATCATAATAAAATTGTTTAATTTAAATTATTATTATAGGATGTTTTTTAATATTATGTTACCTGCGATTTCAACATTTTCAGACACAAATTTTTAAAAATCTTTGATTAATCCAATAAATAAACAAATACTAAAAAATTTTTAAAAATTCAATAAATTAATATTAGGTTTTTCGGAAAGTAATTGCGTGTTTTGCAAATATATATTTTCTTCATATTTAAAGGCAATAAAATTATTTGCAAACATTTTAATTTCCTAAACCCCCACGAATCTCACGGGTTTTATCAATTTATGCCCATATTTCTTTACCAAAGGAATATGAGAAAGATGGAAGTTGGATCCTATTTTATTGAAACTTGATTTAGCAATTATGTGATATTAGATAAAATTATACTATATAAATTAAGTACTTCATCAAAGAAATTATTTTAATTTTTCTTTTTTCTTGTTGAAACTTTAAAATTAGAAATAATAATTAATAAAAAAATACTATGAATTTATTTGTACTCAATTTTGGATTATTTCTTTCACAATCTACATCACACTATAAGAACAAAATTGCACTACAATATTATGAACAAATGACACAAAGAGAAGGAGATTGAGAAAGAGAAAAGAAAAAAAAATGTTATAAGGAAAAAGGAAATTAGATTTGTTCCTAAATATGAGAGTGATAATAGAATGATAGAGAAGCTAAAAAACAGATATAACCGAACTACAACATCTTTTGCCTTTGTCTGATTCAATTAAATTTTTCTTAGTATTTCCTATAAATAAAATAAAATAATTTATAATTTATAATTAATGAAATTTAATAATAATATAAATAAAAATCTTTGAACAATTTTATAATATATTATATTTATATTGTCCGGTAAATAATAACTTAATAGAAATGTGGTAATAATGGAAATTATTATTACTATTATTATTATTATTATTATTATTATTATTATTATTATTATTATATTTATAATGAATAAATGTCAATCAAATCCTCACTTATAAATCTTAACACATTTATCGATATAAGTGATTACGTTTAAATATTTTCAAGAGAAAAAAATTGTTATTTTACTAAAAAAACAACAAAAATTTGAATATTTCTGGAAAAATGTCTAAAACTCCCTTTATTACTTTTATTCAGTGTTGGTTGAAATATAAAATTAAAAGAAGGATATAAAATTAACTGGTAAAGAGAAATGATCCATAATACAAAACATATTTCCTTTGTATATGTTTAACAATCGATAAATGCTTATGGAAACCATTTCGGTTAATTATAAGAGTTTCAATATTTTAAGGGAAACTTTTGTAAATAAAAAGACACAAAAAGTATCAAAAACATCTTGAATTAATTTTTATTTTCTTTTATTATATAATTTTGTGACAATACATCATCAAAGACACAAGTTTAATCAGTCCTCTAGCGTATTTCACAGGCTATTAAATTACCACCTTTTGGAAATAACTCATGACATTGATGAGTGCAACACCAATATTTGCAGCTCCATCCATCAGGAAGGTCATCCTCATCTTTGTAACCTGAGCAAAAATAATTTTTGCATTATCCAATTATTACAAGAATATTATTCTTTTCTGAATAAAAGAAATGTTACATTTCACCAAATACAGGTAACAATGTTTTATTAATAATGGACATAATAATATTTATAATAAATAAGTAATAAATAAAGTGTTTTAGTCAGTAGGGGAAGTCGTTATATTTTGTGAAGAAAAGAAAGATTGAATAAGTTTATAAGGAACATATGGCTGTTCATTACTTATTTAATGTAAATGAAAAGAAATATTTTAGGAGCTCGAAACGAAACATTTATGGTTATCAAGTAGGGCTGCACATTTTAAATTGGTTTACGATGATAGGCTTTTAACAAGTGCGCATTTAAAACTGTTCGTGAATTTAGTATTAAGGCATTCAATAAGAGATTCGGATATTCCATCATTGGATATAATATTCTTTAGCAGTTTCCTCTATTGAATTCACAATACGTTTAACTAATAATGGGATTTGATTGTTTATCTTTCTCAATAGAATTTAATAACAATTTTGTCTACATACCAAAACACAAATCGACCCTGTTGTTTAAACCATTTTAGCTTTCTTTTTTGCAATTGAACCAGTTTCTTACCTTATGGGATGTAGTTTCAATGTAAATTTATTGGTATTTAAGAATGTATTTTATTAGAGACAAACAGGAAACAAAATTATTACTTGGAATGACAGTACAGTAAGATGCGCTTATCGTGTCTTATAAATGTGTAATTACTTGACCTCATTAAAAGCCAAATCCTCCATTTAACGCATTTTGATTGGAAATGAAATGCAAAATTTTCAAGTTTTCCAATTGAAATTGAAAATTCCCTAACCCAATTTCGGTTGGAATCGTTTTAAAATAAAGACCATTGTATGTTAAATTTACTTTGAAGCATGTAGTCTCCCTGTGTGTATTATATTTGATGATTTTGTCCGTCAAAGTTTTGAGCATTTTTATGAATTTTGCTGTGATGGTTTTTATTCAATTTAGTTTAGCTATAATAGTCAAACGAACATATCTTTTAATAGTGAGGAGTTATTTGATTGCGAGCAAAAAGTACTAATTTCAGTCTAAGAATAATTCTAACACTTTTATTAAGCTAATCATTTATTATTACTTATGTCATATAAAGAAAACACCTTCAACCTTTCCAACAGTTCAAGAACAAATGTCTTCTGAAGGAAAAGGCTATACTCCACATATCTTGAAGAACTTGAAAATCTTTTGACATTTTGGTTTTAAGTAAAATTCGACATTGAAAAACATCAAGTGATGCCTGTTTGTAATAGTTAATAGATTCACTGTTTTATAATAAATAATAATAAAAAATGGATAAATAAAGTACTTTTCCAATTAATGAGTCTCAGATTTATCTTTCATTGTTCATTATTATGCTTCTAAAGAAACCTTTAAGCGATATAAAATTATCAATTAAAAATACTCCCGTTACCATCAGAAAGCTTCCCATGAAATATAACAATAACAAATTTTCTATTTGTGAATAATAATTCTTTTTTTTTCATATTTAATTATTATTTATTATAAACCAGTAAATCTTTTGTGATTATAGAAACGGTTAATATTCTATAAATTAAATTAATAAATTATAATTAAAAGAAATAAGTATTCCTCTTGTGTAAATTAATAATAACGCAGTTTCATGTCATGAAGAACAATGAACCAATATTTTCCTCGGAAAAAATATTAAAATTGCTAATATTGTCTCCATCATAATAAGTGTATGAAAACAAAGTTCGGTTCGGAAACACCAACACTAATACTACTATTATTATTATTATTATTATCTTTTCATTGAAGATCCGAATTTCAAGCCTCAAAAAAACAATATAGATTATTGGTATAACACTTATTTCCTAGACTTACATTAAATAAGCTAACCGAACATACCTCCAGTAAAATATTCTTCATAAATAAAATTACTTTTGGTAATATTTATTGTTTATTACATTTTTCTTCCGAAATATTGAGTTTAATAGGAAAAGTGAAGAGGATACACAATACATTACTTGAATGATACTCATTGACATCTTTGACGGCATGTTAAATTTTGTCTAGATTTAATTTATTAACTTTATATTTTCATAACTGACATTATCTTCTGTCAGTCGTGTTTAATTTTATCAAGAAGAGAATAAAAATAAATGTTCGACTTGATGCAATAATAGACATGTTTATTAACAATTCTTGAGTTGGCAGGAGATATAAAATCAATTTTCAAATAATTTCCTCAAATGTCACCGTTTATTTTACCAAACTTTGCTTTTCTGGTAACAAATATATATTAATCATTCATCACCACTTTTAATAGTATTATTTGTATTATTAGTATTAGTATTATTATTATTATTTATAATTATTTTTTGTTATTATTATCACTACTTATTATTAAATTATTAATAAAAGTGGAAAATTAAAATAATCCAAATAAATTTAAAACTCATTTTACTTTATAATTACTTTAATATTATGTTCAATATTAAGGGTATCAAATTTAAATCTGACTCCAAAATCTTAGGTGGTGCAAATCAAAACAATCAGTAAAGCAACACTTGTATTTATACCACACCAAAATAAAATACAATACACTGAAATTCAAAAGGATAATTCACAAGTCTGGGATCACAATAAAATGACTGAAATGTTCCGCAACCCTTACACTATCAACTCCAAACACAAATATCTATAATGTTTAATCAATATTATCAGAAATAATCAAATATAATCAAAACGGATCAATCAGCACACCAAAAATAATTAAAAGTAATGTTCAATCAAATATAATAATAATCAAATATCGTTAAATCAAATAATAGTTAGTCAATATTAATAATCAAATGTTTAAAAAAATTACAATAAAATATTACTTATAAAACTACTATTTATTTAAGATAAAAGAACTAAAGGAAACGTCTTACAATTTAGTTGACGCTAAAACAATTCCCTGAAAACATTTTTATGATGATTCTTATTTTTTATTAAAATGCCTCTTTTAGGCTGCTTTAAAAATACAAATTATTTTCGAGGATTATCTTATTTTTTAAAGTAGTTTAAAAATAAAATCCCTGGGAATTTTTCAATGACTTTCAAGTATTAATTAATTTTAATTATTAACATTATTAGTATTTATACCTTATTTATAGTTTTTGTATTATTTATTTTTCCCCCGGGGGGTGTCTTAGTAAACCCAACATCTTTGTGGGTAGACATTAGACAAGTACCGTTACATTACGTTGACTCATTTTAGGACACTTGTCATAGGACTTTAAAAGTCAGTTTTTCATTTATGGATAAATCCACACGCTTCATATTTTTTGTGATAATTCGGCTAAATATTTAAACAAATGTAATTATTTTTAAAATTCTTTATTTGATGATAAAATTTAATTTTTAGTAAATTGGTAATATAAACTGAATTTTTGATTACAAAAAACGGATTCATTTAATTAATTTACATTAAGAAAAACATCAGACCTGATAATTTTAATAACATTAGCGGTGATCACATCGGCTGTCTCATTTTTTTCTATTTTTTGCTAAAGTACTTTTAATGAAAAATCAGGAAGTTAATCAAAACTTTTGTATTATCTAATCCAAACTTTGATTTGTTCGAAAATTCTTTATACACTAAAATTACCGGTTAGATTACCATTCAACTGAAAAATAACATCGACTGTTATTTGATTCTTTCAAAATAATACTTGATTGTAAAATCAAATAGACTAAATAATATAAAACTGCTAATTAAATGATTATATAATCATCAGTTGTACATTCAGTAAACTTTCTCTTAATTTAATGTTCATATCTATCTGAATTCCACAAAAATATTTTTATTAAAATGACTTTCACCTCTATTTCTGATGTTCAATATTAAAATCTTTATTCTAAGAGAATTATTTTTATAAATATATTTTGACCTATTGAAGACAAACACAACGCAATATATCCCAGATGAAGTGACTAAAGATATTTTAAAAAATAATAAAAGTTAAAATTAATAATGCCTAGAATAGAAAATAATACCTATTAAACGAACCCGTCGGAAACCAAGCCTTCGTTATGTTACAATGTCATTACAAAATTGATTTACACATTAGAACAACCTTAAACAAGCACATCAAAACTGGCTGATTATGAATTCTCAGAGACCAATTAAAAATCATAGAAAATCAATAATTTACACAAAAATACAAAAATATGTAACAAACAATAAAAAAAATTTAAATATACTGTTGTAAATTGATGAAACAATCTGAAAATACGGGAGAAAAATTAATCCAGGCCTGCTGATCAGTACAATGCGCACAACAATATATTTATATCATTATGTAAATATAGATAATAAAATAAATAGATAAATTCTACGTGAAATAAATCTTCTTGAATGTGCGCTGCACGTATGAAAGATCAATGAAGATGGAGATGGTAATAATTGTGTAGTTCTTTCCTCTTGGGGCTAAGACAACTATAATCAGAACCAAAATGAATAGTGCTGTTCATGATAAAAGACAGCATGTCAAATGATCACGTTTGAAAATTATCAAGTTATTCTTCGCTTTCGGAGGACAATGTCGATTCGTTATGAATGACAACTGAGGATTACTGTTAGCATTGACAATGTGGTTACTATTATTGTTTTTGTTGTACAATTCCAGAGATTTGGAAGACTGTTCGACAGAAAGCAGATGACAGGAGTTCGAAAACTTCAATTTGGAATGTTTGTTGAGCGATTCTTTGTGAGGTTTAACGGAATGGGACAGAAAAGGGAGTCGAAATTTGGAATTAGATAATTTGAACTTTTTAAAAAGATTCGATTGTTGATTGGACAACAGCTCTCCACTGTACCTTTGATTAGCTGAAGATAAATCAGAAACTAAACAAGAAAACGATGTCGATCCTGGTTCATCAGTCTTGATCGAGTGACAATTTGCGGGCATAGTTTTCGTTCCATCAATGTGGAAATTTTGATTACGATTTTGTAATTCAAAAGTTGCACAAATTACCTAGTAACATTTTCCAAAATATATTTACACATCAATGAATTTGATTAGAGAAAGTTTATTTATGAAAAATTTTTAATTGTTTTTAATAAAGTTATTTATTGTGATTTCACATTTTTTAAACAAAATTCGATTAGTATATTATCAAATGCATCAATGATATTTTGTTTCAAATCTTGTAATGAAAGAATATTCCCCTAAATCAATAAGTACATGGGGTAAGGTCCGGTCAATAGTTTCTCTTCTACCAATCCATTTTTATAAAACTGTTAAAGACCAAAATGCAGGAGACCCATCTTATATAAAATCTTTGAGGAATATGAGGATAATTGATTAAAAGCAGGTCAAAAATAATATTTTAACATTTCTAAATAATTTGTCTCTCACATTTTCGGAAATATGTTTCAACCAAGTAAACAGTATAAACAAAGGCCATGACAACAAACGAGTTTACCGATCTCTTCACTGTCACATGAGAATTGTCTAAGCACAAATAAACCCTTTTGTGTCTGTTAATGCAGCCACATATATGAAATTTAGTGTCATCCCTCTACAGAATAAGGCTACAAAGATTTGCATTTCGAGTGATGAATTTCTCACAATCTCCACTAGTCTATCAAAGACTGAACCATTCTGGAGATGTATGACGTAAAATATAATATTTTCACGCCGTACAGATTGCTTCAACTAGAACATTACAAACATTTGACAATCATCTAACTGATGTTCAACAGTTCTCGTCCCCGTTTTTTGTGCACTCAAACCAATTCTAGATTTGAGGAAATTGTTAAATATTTTGATAGGTGATCAATCTTGTGGATTAGTTTTCATTTACGGTTCCCGTATTCTTTGAATTGTTATTATTAAGTTAAATTTATATTCAGTTCAACGATTTTGATTCGCTTTTCATCGCTAAGTCTATAATTGCCCGACAATCAATACATAACCTAAAATATGAATATTTATATTACAATTTTAAATATTAAATGTGACAATAATTCAGCTAAAATATTCAAAGATTAATACATATACGCAATTAAATAAAAATTATAATTATAAGAATCTTTGCAACTAAAAATTTTACGTAAATAATAAATATTGAAGTAGAAAAGAAGTATTAAATCTATATTTATTGTAACAAGTAAAATCTATTGTTACAATGTACAAAAGACCATTATATTCAATTACGTTTAGAATCTATGAATATCTGAGAAATGTAATACAGATGTCGTATTGAAATAATTTTCATATTTGAGAAAATGTTTGATTAAGATAATTTATTTATTGTGTATTTCTCAAAAATAAAAAAAATATCAATAATTATAATATATTGAAAAATTTTAAATAGATATTTTTTTACTTTAAATTTATGTAAAGATATCAAAATATTGTAATTTATTATCAGGTAACGAACTAAGTTTTTCGTTTTTTAATTAAAAACTAAACTAAGACAGAAGTTAAATTTAATTTATCAATTATAAAACATTATTAAACAATTAATTATCAAAAGATACCCATCTTTTCTATTTGTGAGGCTGGGAAAATCACTTGTTTTCCCTTTATTAAACTGTCCCGGTTATCCTTTGTAATGGCATGAACTCTTCTTAGCATGTCACAAAATATATCAGAATAAATGGTTTCCCCGGATTTTAATTCCACCAGAATCCCACCAAATACATAAAAGAACCTTGTTTCACGTAAGGTTTCGTTTTTTCAATTTTTTGCGGATGCTCTCCTTTCAACGACCACGATCTTCGTCTAGTTATGTAGTCATGATAGATCCACTTTTCATTGGAAGTGACTACCCCGTCGAGAAAAGGATCATTTCGGTTTCTTTCGAGAAGTTTTGAAAAAATTTCAATGCGGTCCAACTTGTTTTTTTCAGCTGGTTGATGGGGAACCCATTCGCCGAGTTTATAGTGACAGCTAACGCTTTCAGTCGGTTACCACATCGTTGTATCACTTATATTTAACTCAGAAGTGATTTGTTTAGCACTAATTGATCTGTTTTTTTCAAGAAGGTATTGCACTAGCAGATTATCCTTATTTTTTAGGAAAGCAACGAGGGTTTTGTGATTACCAACTCTTTTGTCTTCCAAAGAAAAATAGTTCCTATTGATTTTTTTGAAATAATTTAACACTGTTTGCAGTTGCATTGTTCCTTCAACAAGCACCTCGTTAAGTTTTGAGACAGTTTGATTTGTGCTTGTGTTATTTTTCCATTCATAATAAATAATTTCTCGAATTTGTGATTTGTCCAGCGAACTTTTGGAGCACCTATTCCAGAAGATAATGGTTAATAACATTTATTATACAGTAAATTTGAAAATCATATGTTTAAGCAGCAAACTAAAACAAAGAAAATTTAAATCGGTAGATAAATGAGTCCCAGGGGCTAACAAATTTAAACTGAAAAAACTAAAAAACTTAGTTCGTTACCTGATATAATTGTAAATATCAAGAACAGATTTAGTTATCAAAGATCATTTCGCAAAATTATGAAATCTGCAAAGAAAACTCAGGATTAAGTAATCGGTGAAGAAAGAAGTGCATTCAATTAAATAAAGTGCCAGTTGAGAAAAGCTTTTTTAATTTGAAATAAAAGATCAAGACATAGAAAAATTAACAAATATAATTTAAAATATGTTAAAACTAGATCTGTAATATACCGAATGCGGAATAAAATTTCGACTTTTTGCAAAACAAATTTCAACTAAGAATTTCGAAGAAATATTTTTATTTATACATCATTTTGCATAATGAATATAGATACAGATTTTATTTATTCAATTAATCCATCATTATTTTGAATTTTTTTTCAATTTTGGTTCGGAATCTTTGGCATTTCGCAACAATAGATTCTTCGGATATTTCCTCCCAGACTTTGATTGAAGTGACCTTGAGAGCATAGGAGTTCGCATGTTACTCATTACAAGCACCAGACTAAAGGTTCACCAGATAGAAAAATCAAACGGAATAGTATCTGGAGAATTAGTAGACCACATATCCTTTGGCCAGAAATTCGGCATATTTTTCTCAACTCAGTTCTGACTCTTTGGATTTATGATTTATCTAGCCCCAATATCATATTTTATGAGGATTCTCATAGATTTTTCGTCCATGTTGAAGTCATTGGCCATCTGTTTCACGGATCTGAAAGGAATTCTCTTTATTCTGGATTTCACTGTATTGATGGTAGACGGTATATTCTTGGACCTAGGTCTTCCACTACCAGTCTGTCTCTCTATAGTTTCTTTTACTATGAAACATGCGTGGACACGAAATACTGTTGCTCGGTGTACTCCAAGAACTTGTGCAATTTCGCCTGGTCCTTTTCCCGAGTTCAAAAGATCAATAATCTTTTGAGTTTTTCTTGATAAAAAATTTTTTGTTTTATTGATGTGTACTAGACAAAAATTAATTTTGATAAATATATGACTAACAAAGAAAAAATATGGAAACAAAATTATATTTAACAGCCGAAATTTTTATGGCAAACTTCAAGAAAATAGTTATGTATATTTAACAGACAAAAACATTACATAAAAATCAATCATTTCTGTATTCGCCTTTATTGTTAATGAATGTTTCCCATTGTTTAGGTAACTTTTCGATTCCATATCGATAGAAAGCTTGATCTTTTGAGCCAAACCACTCTTCGAGCCAAATCTGGACGTCTTCATCACTATCGAATGTCACACCACGGAGATCGTTTGCTATTGCTCGAAACAGGTAAAAATCAGAAGGCACGATGTCTGGTGAATATGGAGGATGCTGTAATACCTCCCAATTAAATTCCTGAATGGCCGATGTCATCATGTTGGCAACATGAGGTCGGGCGTTGTCATGCTGCAAAATCAACTTATGTTTTGAATTTGGTTTTTTTGAACTTTCCTCATTCTAAGGAGATGGTTCAGGACTGTCTATGGATTACAACTAAGTTGTTCGGATAATTCACGTGTTGTTTGGCGATTGTCAGCTTTTAGAAGAGAGCTGAGATACTCTTCACTGAAATGAGATGGACGTCCGGAACGAGGAGCATCGTTAAGGCTAAAATCGTCTTTCTTAAATTTAGAAAA
>JBBMKC010153859.1:0-15655 GCA_037834085.1 Bipalium vagum
ATTATTAGGTAACAAAGATATGTGACTAAGAAAATGATGTCATTAAGTGTCTAAAGACTTATGGGACACCCTAATAGGAAAATATGTTTTGTTATAAAGATCAACGTTTCTATCTTTAGCTAAAAACCTTTTTAGCACGGAGAAACGGCTTTCTGCACACGCTGAGACAGGTTGACATTTCATAAAGAATGAATATTCAATAGGTAAAATCTATTCCTTTAGCATGTTCTGTAAAAACCACTTTTCTCGAGTCTTACTGCAATATATTCTTTGATATGACAGGGATCGTCAACAAACTACAATTCAGAAAGATCTTTTAAGCCTGCGTCAATTGTATACTCTGCACTCTCAGCCTGAATAATAAGTTTTTCAAAACTGCATAGTTTAACGAAATATCTCGTAAGCTTTTAGCAATTGTTTGGTTTGCGATGCTCTTCTTTGCTCTCTTTGCAATGATGCAACCATCTTCAAATTTCTGAACAGCATTTTTGATGGTTAAAAAGTTTTCGCATAGTATTTTGCAGCATTGATCCAACTAGCTCATCTTGTGACAATTAGTTTGGGTGACATTTCAGTATTTTTAAACATCTCCTATCTGGTCTGGTTCTCTGGTAATGTAACTTTTAGGTTAGAAATCAAGAAACCAACATGATTATAATGTGATTTTATTCTTAATGCACAATTGTGCAGTAAATGTGACATTAGTAATTAGAATTATGGATAAAAACCTTTTTTTGTTTTAATATTTCAAACAAATAACGAACGTTCAAATGACATATGTACAAATAAACATAAGGAATTGTTTATTATTTGTCTTCTAATTGAGGAAAGCAGCATATTACACGGAATATAGAGAGCTATTTATACATTCAGTATGGGAACAATAATATCAAAAAATTGTTTAGCCGATTTAGAAGATGCCCTGATCAATCAAAGAATTGAAGTTGAAGACCTAGAGAATTTGTTGGTTGAAAATTCATACAGGACAAACCACAGCTCGTTATGCACATTTTATAACTTATGCATTTTTGAATCTGTACAAACACTTTTATATGATAATAAACAATGGAATTAACCAATTATTTTTAATACAGTTAACCTCGTTAGTTAGTATACTGATAGAATTGAACTATTGATTTCAATCGGATAATCAAATTAACTATAATGAAGTAAAATGAATCGATTTGTTTTTTATGAACGAAATAGCGATTGGAAGAGAGCAGACATTTTCAAGTATTTTGAATCTCTGGGTTTCAGACTTAGAGCTATTTTTTATGTCTTAAGTAGACTGGAGAATAATGAAAACATTGAAAGAAAATAGCTGAAGGTAGATCAACTCTCCTTGAAGATCCAAAAACAATGTCAAAGATTAAAAAATATAACTGTGGGAAGAAATGCTAAGTCCAACAGGGAACTTGGCACGAAATTTCATTGCACGGGTAAAATTATCAAAAAATACTTAAGAAAGATGCAGATCTAAAGAAAGTCATGAAAGACCAAACCAAAGGTAAGCATGAAATACAACAATGCAGGAACTAAGCAAAAAATCGGATCATTGAAAACGTTCCAGATATATTATGAGGCGCAGGGCTGCGTCCAGTCTGGATTGTATCTGAGCCAGGAGAGAGATGAAGATTTGAAGAGGACAGAAATCTGAAGTAAAAGGAACGATCGAAGAAAACTCTGAAATATAGCAAAACATCGAGACATAAGAACCATGCAAAATGAAGGGAGATGCTTTTATTGTTGATAAGAAGTAGAAAGCAGGTGATAATGGCTGATTTCTGATTTGACAAAGAGAAAAAAGACAAAGATCAGATCTGAGTAAAAGCGCAGCACTTCATAGAAATCGTCAATCGTAGACATCATAAAGTAAAAGAAAAGAGATCTATTAATTTTCTAAGACAGATCCAAAGTCTCATTCCTTATTCACTCTAAGTCCTCACCCCATCGAAACGTTGAGGAAACAAATTACCTGAAAATTCTTTATAAAAATGTGCTCCAAATTTTAAAACGATCAATGCAAAAAAAGAATTTGCGAAAAAATATTATTTATTACTTCGATTGCAGTTTGGATCCACTTCCAAATTTCAGTGTGACCACTATCTTTTGCCAGGTCCAATGGGGTTTTTCGGTTCTGCGAAAAATCAAAAAATCAAAATAGACATGAGAATTTTTCTGTAAAAGTAAAACAGTCCGAAAAAGATGGAAAGAAAAGGAAAGAGAACATTACCACTGTCCAATCCCTGAATGAGAGAGAGGAAATAGATTAGGTCAATCGATATTTTATCATTAGAAAAACATTTTTAATCCCAAAAATTAATACGACTCACGTTGTTCTTCACATCAATTCTGCATTTTCGATCGATCAATAATTTCACTATTTCAAAGTGACCCCAAAAACTGGCGAAATGAATGGGTCTCCATCCCTAAAATTATTGTGATTCTTTTCTCAAATCAACTATAATTAATTACATAATAGTTTTCACTTTCGATGTCGCAATGTTGGTCGATCAATAATTTCACAATTTCAAAATGACCTCTCCGACAAGCCCAATGAATCGCTCTCTCCTGCTACAAATCAAAAAGTTTTGCTTAATCAAATCTTAATCAAAATTTGTATATTTCTCCAATCACCGTTGATCGATAAAACCATCAAAAATGTTCCTGGAAAATTGAGAAAGGAAATTTCGCCAAAGACGAATTTGTTTTGAAGAAATTCGTCAATTTCGTTAGTTAAAAAGCAACAAAACCCAAAAGAGGTCGTCGACCATTTCCAAATCACAATCGATAATAATTTTACTTAAAGTCACTAACCAAAATTTCGTCAACGAATCTCTCCGCAAAGCAAGGTTGGAAATGTTCTGTCAATTCCGAGAAAAAGCCTTTCCACAAGCATCGTTTGAAGTTTTCAAATTTTCTTTGAACGGAGAAATCAATACAAAATAATGGAAAAACGAAAATCGATTACTCTTCGACCATGGATATCTGAAATCAATTTCGGAATGAAATCAATTTCTTTATTTTCTGCTAAGTTAATCTGAATTTAATTTCGTAATATCGATTATCAAAGTAATATCGTCAAAATTAATTATTGATAACGATTTTTTTCAACTGACTTTGCTTAACAAAAATACTTTGGATCCGGTTTAGTTTTCGATTGGCGCGTTGTCAGTTTTCAATATTTTTGAGTATTAAAACAAAATCGATTTGTTAATTATTTATTATGATGAGATTGATTTTGGAAAAGGTAAGAAAAAATCAAAAGAGAAATAAAAAAAGATTTATTGATTTATTATCAGAAAGAATATTAAAATATTTTGCTTTTGATTGAAAATCATTGCAAAATTATTTCTTTAGAACTTTCGGTTTTCAGCCATTTATAAAACGATCTGACTAAGAGAATAATGAAGGGAATAAAATAAGAATAGTAATACAGTTATTTATATTAATAATAATAATGCTAGGGTGATGCAAAAGTTAGTTCTCATAAAAATCTTTTTTAAATGTTGGGTTGGCCAAAGGCAGAAAACCCGATCTGAATAATAATAATAATTATTATAATAATAATAATATGAATAATAACAATTAAAGTAATACGAGTAATAATAATAATAATAATAGATGTGATTTTCTACATCTAGGTCTGGGCGTCGAGACTACGAATTACAGGATACGTCAGCTATTTGAGGACAAAAATTGTTAAAATATACCATGATAATTTTTTTAGTGGCGCTAAAATTGATTTGCAGTATTTATTGATACAACATTGAATAATTAGCTTTTTATTTAGAAATGGAAGAGAGAACTTTTGAATTAACAAAAGAAATGAAAAGGTGTGCAGTTATTGTTGCATTAGCCGTCGGGCACAGTGACTTAGAAATTTCCAAATTTCTTAATGTGGCCAGATCGTTTGTCAATAAAATTATAAAGGCATGCTTGGCATCTGATTGAAATGTCTGCTCTATATCTAAAAGAAAAACATTCCTCACGCTCAGACATTGTCAGAAATGTTAATTTTGTTCAAAAAGTTCAGGATGTTGTTCATGAAAGTTCCGGAATATCAATGAGAGAAATTGCCCATCGACTATCAGTTTCTGAGTCAGCAGTAAAGACGAGCGGTACACAATGATTTAAAATGCAAGTCCTACGTCATGAGAAGAAGACATTTTGTATCGGCAAAAAGCAAAGAAAATCGTTTAATCCGCTCAAAGTGTCTTTTAAACAAAATCAAGCAACCTGATCATCCAAACATGCTCTGGTTTTTTTCTGATGATAAACTTTTTACTCAAGATCAAAACATTAAAAGGAGGAACGGTCGATGGCTGTGCTCCAGTGCTTCTGAAGTTCTAATGTTATGCACACCAAGTTTCCATCATCTTTAATGATATTAGATGTTGTGAGCAACGAAGGCCATGTGAATTACAGCTTCAAGATGACTCCGTATTTCTTTTCACAGGGACTTAGAATTAATGGATCTCTTCCCCTTATATCGAATGTCTGGATACATATGTGAAGCCCTAGATTGAATAAGTTGCCCACGGAAGGCCTTATGTGTTCCAACAAGACTCAGCTCCCTGCCATACAGTATTAAAAACACAAAAATGGCTAACTCTAAATTTTAAAGACCATGAAACTCAAAACTTATCGCCACCTAGCTCATCCTTTTAAATCCTTTAGGCTATTTCGTATGGAACGTCGTAGAGAAGGAGACAAACAAAAACCTCCTCATAATACCAAAGATTCATTACGGGCTTCTATAAGCTCTGCTATGTTCAATATGAACAAAAACCATTTGATCGCGGCTTGTAAGCTTTTCAGAAGCCGTCTTGAAGCTGTAATTGACACTGAAGGCGATTTTATTGAATAAATAAAACTTGACAACTGAAAACAAATAAATTTTCTAATATTGCTCTAAAATATACATTCTTTTCATTAAAAATATCACTTACCTTTAATATCAATTTTTGTCCTGAAATAGCTGACGCACCCTGTATAGAAGCAATTGACTCAAACGTCGGAGTAATATTTCTTTATCTTTTAGAAATAATGGGCTATTGATGGAAATAGCCGTCTGGAAGCGTAGAGATTGTTGATCGTAGGCCAATCTCTGCGACCATATAAAGAGATGGTTATTCCCAGAAATTTGCCCAGTAAACTTTAAAAACTGATTTTAGATTGATATTATTTGGTTTCGTTGAAATATTGATTTTAATTGTATTTTGGTCAACGTCAGAAGATCGAGAAGTTTTTATTAAACGTCGGAAGAGATTTTATTTTTTTAACACCAGTCGATACTGAAAGAAATGAAAGAGTGAACAAAATGCTGAAGAATTTGAAAGAAGAGGACAAAAATTTCAGAATTCTTAAAAGTGTTTAAAATCAGGTACCATGAAAGTAAATTGGTTTGTCTGGATTTCAGCTCAGAAGAAATATGTAAGCAAGAGGCTACCTATGAAAAGCTGGAGAATGACTGAATTTCGGAAACTAATTAAAAAACACACAGGAATAGGAGAAAATATTGTTCTGGGATATGCTGAAAATGACCTAAACGTTTTATTACAAAAACTTAAAACTGAGCGAAAATTTCCTTTATCAATGGCTCATTCTAGAAACTTCACACTGCGTCCATAAAGGAAGAAATTGTGACTCTATCAAAGAAGGATGATGTACTTTTTAAGCTCGAGGACATCGACCTAAATTACATAGCTATCATCTATCCTCAGGTAAGAAAACTGTCTGAAATGGCCAATAGCACTACAAAAAAAGTTGAGATTATATATCAATTGAATTGTCAATTTCTAAGAAATCGATTACCATCAATGCGAAGCTTGACACAGAAAAAAATTTGCTTTATCAAGTCAGTATTCAATATGGAAATTTTAAAGGACTTGAACGAAAATAATGTACAGAAATGGGCAGGGAAGACTCTTACTGGATTAGGCTTAGATAGCGCTATAAAAGAAAAATGCAAACAATGCATCAATTACCTGGAGAAAATGAGACTCGTTGCTGAAATGGACAGATTAAATGGCATTATTTCACAAAACCTCATCTTCAAGATAAATGGAGTATCCAATTGGACCTCCAGTAGGTCAACCAATGAGCAAAAGCAGATGTTATTAAAAATGAGAAAAAGCATCCTCGGCATTAAATGTGAAAGCAGGAAAATGTTTGAGGCCAGAAAATTCCTCTTGGATCGAATCAAAGAAAAGGAAAACACTCTGGGAAAGCAAAGAAACTTCTGGGTACCAAAGGACAGCAGACTTATATGTCCAAAAGAAACTGAGAATTTCTGCATCAACATTATCGATTTGATAATGAAAGATAATAAAAATCAAAAGTTCCAAAGCCGCAACATTGACCTTGAAATGGAATCCGAGGAAGAAGGCTCACTTCATGAGGAATATCAAATAGTAGCTCAGCAAATGGTTCCTGTGGACACAATTGAAATTTCTCAATTGTCGTGTGGAAAAAAGAGGTACCAGACCAAAGTGACACGGAGTATGTCATCACAGGCTTGTGATTTCGAAAATGGGACAAAGAAGGCTGATGATTATGATACAAAAGGTAAATATCGAACAATAATCAAGGGGGCTGGAAATCCCAGTCTGGATATATATCACTTCAGAGCGATATCTCTCAAATCCTCACATTTTGCGTGTACAGCGCCAGATTGTACTAAATATTTGAAAAACTCAGAAAACAACGCGAACCAATTCAGGGAACACTATTTAAAAGTGCATAACATTGATAAACCATATAACCACTTGAATTACCTCTGCATATTGGAAAAAGTTTTGCTCACGAACAGTTGTTGTATCACATGGAGAATCACAAAAGTGGTCAGCTCCCCATTGTTGAAAACTGAACTGCAAAATGAAATGATTCTAGTCAAGTCATGTGCGGTTCGCAATGACCATCAAACTTTAATATTGAGTATTTCATTAATACAAATATTAAACAAAAATCGGTAGAACTTTGCATTCGCATTGGACCGGAAGCAAGAATAGCATTGCAAAATGATAACTCACCGGCCTTCACGCATTTTCTCATATCACAAGCTTGATGAATGGGAAATAATATTATGGTCGAACCACTGGCATGGTAACCACTAGCTCCTCTTAATTGCTGATAATATAAAGAAAACAATTTTGATGGACCCACTTCTCACAAGAAACACAGAGGAGCAGATTGACTTTCATCAAAAACTAAATAAGGTACTTAACAAAGTCAATAATATCCTTGACCTGTCAAGATATATAAATTTAAGAATGACTGAGGAAGAGACCCATCCACTGCAAACGAACTCATATGATTGTGGTTTATTTATTTGTCAATATGCGAATGACTATGTCTTCAGTCAAAAAGAAATCCAATTTAGGAAGCCAGATGTTGATAAAATTAGGAATACGATCGCTCTTGCTCCACACAACAATAATAATGGAGCAAACGGCCATCAACGTGGCATATTGTGCGATACTCAGCAGATTCAATTGACCGATGTTCAAAATTTAATAGCGACAACATTTTATGCTTAAAATGTTATGTAATTTTATTTAAGGATCAATTTATCATTAGTTTAAATATTGAAATATTGGCTGTAAGTTTTTGAATTTCAATAAATAATTTTACAAATCTTATAAAAGTTATGACTTCTACAAAATCTACAAAGATTTTTGCAACCTTAAGGGCTCAGTTGGTGGTTCCGGAATTTAAATCGAAGATGACCTGTAAGATTTTTCTTGTTTTACCTTATAAAATTTAAATAATTATTGGATTGAACTCAAATTTGAACACGAAAAGATAGTTCTCATAAAAATAAAGTTTCAAGAACAAAAAGCTACCAATGTATTTAATGTCAAATGTTGCAGAACGTTGCCAAAAGGTTACAATTCAAAAAAGATTATCCAATATACGCGACCCAACGGTTAACACCCATCTGAAGGATGATTTAAAATTGTAAACACAATCTGAAAATAAGTCGTATGAATTAAGAGAAAAGGTATATTATCACGAAGAAAGAAAGATAATTCGTCACATGGGTCCATAATATGTGAGAGTAAACAGAGAAAGTATGCAGAATATTTCACATTGCGACAATTTTTGACATGTTTCGTAGTTAAAAACGGATTACAGAAGTTGTTAAGGGTTGTGAGAACTCTAAAAGAATAAAATTCAGAATAATAAAAGTGAAAGAAAAAATCTCAGATGCATTCGAAAGTAGTTTGAAAAATATTTATTGCTGCTTGAAGACACCTCGTTGTGAGTAGAAATGGGATGAGATTGATTTTGGCAACTCTTGATCACTTCAGTCGATATAAAAACCTGATGACGATGATTATTATTATTATCACTGTGATTAAAATATTTCAAAGAGTCAATCTCTTGTCAGATCCAAAATTGATTTTGATTGATTTGGTTGAGTATTCTTGTTTTGTTTTCTTCGCTGTCC
The DNA here is from genome assembly GCA_037834085.1 of Bipalium vagum. Taxonomy (NCBI): domain Eukaryota; kingdom Metazoa; phylum Platyhelminthes; order Tricladida; family Geoplanidae; genus Bipalium; species Bipalium vagum. The sequence goes on from JBBMKC010153859.1 coordinate 8,456, forward strand.
CTTGTATTACTGGATTTAATGTTAGGGCTTGGAGTCTCCAACTTATGAGTTTGAGCTTAACAAGAAAATTAATTCCATGTTCAGGTTTATCTGCAACTAACGTGGTAAATACCTCTTTAATATTTCTTTTCAACAAGGCTCTACAAGAGAATTCTATTCCATTTTAATTCATTCTTAAATTTCACGAATTTATGGTTTCAGGATTTCATAATTTCCTCTAAGAATACCAAACATGAAGTTTAAATTCTCAAATGAATCAAAATCATCGAAAAAGAAAATATATTGATTTAAATATTCTTTTATTTGTCATTTTTAGAGATTTAAAATTTTATTACATCCAAAATTAATTGGGAATAGATTTTTAATTGATTATTATAGATAAATTTTTAAAGGTTTTTTTTATATTAAACATTTAATGATTTTTCATTGATTAATATTTTTTAATTAAATTTTTATTTTAACAAACTATATCTATTAAAATTATTATTACTGTTTCTAATTATTTTCCTATTTATATTCTTTAAAAAATATCTCTTTATATTTCAGTAATAATATTTATTTTCCGTAGAAATTTTATAAAAAATGGTTTAATATATATAATTTTTTTTACCAGAATATTATAATTAATTTTTTATTAACATGTCATTAAATAATTTATTTTAAATAAATCCAGTTCGAAAGTGTAATTTAGAAATATTTTTTTAAATTCCAGGTTTATAAAGCTGAACTTTATTTTTATTAAAAAATAATTTTTATTTTAATTTTTCTAAAAACAGTGAAATCTGTTAATTTGGGCATCTCTAAATTTTGTTAATAAAAATTAAATATTGACTTTGTTTTCATGAACCTTCTATAATTTGGGCACCTATTTATTTTGGGAAAAATATGCGGTCCGATGTTGCCCAACATTGGCCGTAATTTTAATTTACAAAGTTAATAATGTTAAAATTTGTTTAAAAATTAAAAATATTAAACAAAAATAGATATGAAGTTATTTTTGCCAAATGAACTTCGGTAATAATCGAAATCTTTTTTCGAAAATGTTTTGGATTATACAGCAGATCTCTACTTTTAAACTCATGAAGTATTCCTGAACTTAAATGAAAGTGCCTCCGAATTTTTGAGGCAATTTTTGCTCATTCCGGGATTGAGAAATGAAAAAACCTACGGCATCACATTCCTTGTTTGTTGAAAAGCCTATTGGTCCTTGAAGATTTCACATAGAATTGAGATGGTTGTGTGTTGAGAAAACAGACTGTTTCTTGGCGCAAATTTTCTGCCCTTGTAAATGTCGCTTTAAATAACGAAAAACCCTGAAGTCACTGAGTGCCAAATCTGGGGTATAAGGCGGATGTGAAAGTGTGATATTGAAGTAAGCTCAACTGTTTGTATGGTCTGTTGAGCGGTAAGTATTTGTGCATTGTCATAAGGTAAATCTGTTGACCAGCAGGCTTAAGTCTATTTTGTCTAGCTTCCTCAACTAGTTTGCATAGTAGACTGCATTAATTTTGACATCTTTATCTGCAAAATCGATATGTATGATCCTTGAAGCTTCCCAAAAGATGGTTAAAATCAATGCTCTACAGTAAGATGTTCCTGATTTTAATATTCTAGTGGCTGTTTCTTCTGGTATTTGTACTCTTGAGATGAACGGCGATCTCAGTTAGGTAGAGAGATAAGAGGGTTTCATCCTCCGTAATTATATTTGTCAGGAAACAGTCACCAATTTCATACAAAACACGCAGATTGTAAGCACAGTATTCTGACCAACGTATACACATATCGTGTGTTAAGAAGTATGGAACAAATCAGGAACACAACTTCCGGATGTCTAGACTCTTCATAATGTTGTGTACTGATCGATAGAATATATTCAGTCTCTCAGATAAAACTATTTTTGTAATTCTTCTTTCATCACGAATAATTTTTTAAAAAGTTTCTTCATGCGACTCGCCAATTTTTACTGGTCTTTTAGTGTTTTTTTCTTCCTCAGTACCTTAATGCTTTTTAAGGCAAAATATTTTTAAACTTTATTATTCAAATTTTTACCCTTAACCTTAAAATACACGACAACGTTGTTTATTGTATTAAAATAGTCCGTTATACGCGCATAATGGCGTACATTATGGGGATCAAAATTCCGATCTTTGCGAACGATATGTTTAACAATAGAAAGCTTCCCTCCAAAGAGCATGATGTTGGCTGACATGATTGAAGTTGAGCAAAAGTTGCAGGTGATACGTCCTCTCTATTGCTGTTGATAATTGCGCTAAGATAGTTGTTTGATGAGAGCTTTTCGATGTATGCTCTTATATTACATGGGTCATCCTGGAAAAGAGTTTGGCTAGATCTTCTGCAGCTTCTCGAATTGTATATTGAGTGCTCTCAGCTTTTACTATTAGTTTGTTTAAGCTCTGGTATTTTGTTAGCTGAATAAGTTCTCCAGGCAAACTGCTGTTTAACATAGATTGCTTTGGGCGAGAAATAAGTACCCCACATTATTTATTTTATTTTTAATTTAATAAATATAAAATTTATTATGATTAATTAATTAAAGTAAAAATTTTCTATTCATTATTATTTTTATTAAAATTTTTTTTTATTTTTAATCTATTAAAGTATTTTTTGAATTTATTTTTTTTTATTCTTATTAAAATTTGTTTTTTTAATTTTATTAAATGAAAAATTTTTTATTAATTTTTAAATAAAATACAAATTATTTTTCTAATTATTATTGTGTTTTATTCCTATTAAAATTTATTTTTTTTTAATTTTATTAAAAAAAATTATTTTTTTTATTTATTATAATATTATTAAAATTTGTTTCTTTACAATTTTATTAAATAAAAATTCTTTATTAATTTTTAATTAAAATATAAATTATTTTTTCTATTTATTATTGCGTTTTTTCCTATTAAAATTTGTTTTTTTAATTTTTTAAAATAAAAAGAATTAATTATTAATAATTATTAAAATACTATTTATTTTTTTATTTATTATTTTAAGTAAAATTCGATTTTTAAATGTTATTAAATAAAAATTGTTTTTTTCTATTTATTATTATTATTTTAATTAAAATTGGTTTTTTCTTAATTTTATTAAAGAAAAATTGGCAATTTTTTCGAAAAAAGAAGAAAATAATTATCAAAAGAATTTATTTTTTGTTTTGAAGAGGAATTTCTCCAATAAATGCTTAAAACTTAATGTTTCACGCTCGAGTGATTTTTGAAATCACTGATCGAATTATTTTCACAGTGAAACGGGGAAAATTAAATCGAGATTTGCTCTAAGTTTTATTTTTGCATTTTACACTTTTCCCAAGTTTTTCGTTTTTATTTGATGGGAGAAATCAGCGAAAGGGAGGACAGTTTTCAAAAACGGGAGTCCCACAAGGAATTGTCTTCTTGCCCTTCCTCCACGAAAGATGAAAATTTTACGAATAAACGAAATGTATTTTAATAAAGATCCTTCGTTTTTGGCACTGTTTCAGTTTCATTCTTCGCTCCAGTTCTTCATTTTGAGCATTTGTTTGAATCAATTTATTCGTAGTTGTGTGTCCGTGTTGTGATTGGTCTAGTGGAAAAGGTTTCATGGTGTACATGTTGCTTCGAGACCCTGTAAGTGACAAGTATCCCAGGAAAACAAAGACGAAATATATCTTTTCTTAGTAGCCCTTTTATACAGTGTATCCGGTTTAATATCAACTCGCATATTGTCATGACCCGTTTAATATCACATACGAAATGAACACATTTGCTTTATTCCATTAAAATGGATCCAAAGTTATATGAACCTTCTCCATGATGCCTCATCAATCTCATTCTCCGACCTCTCCTCTTTTTTAGTTCCTTAATATTGCGAAATTTTGTTACGAGTAAAGAGTCTTCGTATTTTTGAGAAAAAGCTTAACTCAATTTTTTTTTATTATAAAACAATTTATTAAGCGAAACCTGCACTATTTGAACCAACGACTTTTCACTATCCCTCTTGTATTTTTAACATCCAATCCTTATAGAATTTCTGTGGTTTCAGATCGATAAACTCCTCCAGGTGCTTTTGGCAATCTTCTAAAAAACTGAAACTTTTTCCATGAAGAGAATTTGGTAAGAATCGGAATAAATAAAAATCTGATGGTGTCAGGTCTGGTGAGTAAGTGGGTTGGGGCAAAACATTCCCATACACTTCACAAATGTCTTTGGTCTACGTTGCATTTTATTTCTAACGAAAGTAAAGAACATCAAATATTGATTATTGCCTTCATGTTTTTTCTATAAGTTCAGCTCATTACCATTTTTAAAGAATAATATATTTACAATACGCGCGCTGGTTTGAATATTAAAACAAATATATATTTCTTATGTGTAAAATGTTGTCTACTTTCAATATTTTTCTTAATAATATTGATCACCCATATAAGATAACGAAAAGACGTTTTACTCGACCCAATAATTAATTAATTTATAAGACAACTTTTAAAATGAAAGAATATTAAAAATACCAGTAAATAATAATGTAAATAAGAAATAAAATAAAAAAGTTATTTGAAAATTAAAAACCAAGACTCGCAATATCATAAGCTAATAACGTGCACCAATTAAAATTTCTAAATCTAAACTTGCTTTAGTGAATATTCGCAATTAGGTCGCACCGGTGAAGTTTAATCTCATTCCATGACAAGTGTTGTAAAGCAAAGGTAACTTTTCATAAAAGTGATGAAAGAAATTCTGATGATCATTACTGATTAAAGAAAGAAAGTCAGAAATCAATATTCATTTTGAAATCAATATACATTATAAAAAATCAATGAATCAACAATTTATTCTCAAATTAATTAAAGAAGAATTTTGATTTCTGTGAAAACTTTGAGGAATAAAAACACTTTACGTGGATAATTAAAAGGTAAGATATTAACCATTTTTGGTGAATGAAGAAGAACTGGTGAAACACGTTGGAAACATTTTTCGTGAACATAAATGTTTGAACTGATTTTGTTTTGAGCCGTTAAAAATTATTTTTGAAGGACTCTAATTTTTGGTGTGAAGAAACCTTTTATTCTAAGGTTACATTGGGGAAAGATGATTGACAATTGAGAGAGGTGAGATTCCTTAAGATCTTTTCAGGACATATTCAGACGGCCTATCAGGCTTCAGAGATATCAAATTCTGAAAGAAATATTGATGAATCGGGGGTGGTAGGTTACGGAAAAGAAAAATAAAAAACAAAGACCACGGAGAAATTTATTTTGTTTTTATCTTATAAAAAGTGAAGCTGTGCGAGGGACGCTTCATGTATAAGTCAGCGAAACTTTGTCTTGTTTCACTGATTTCGTTTCAGTTGATGACAGTGGCTCTGGTGCCTTTGTAAATGTCTACCTGTTCGGTCGGCCATGATCCGTCATTCTCGTGGCTTTATACCCATCCTCATTAACTGACAGGAATCCCAGGCGGGCACCAACGTTGTTTTGAGACACCATGGAAAGCTTACAAAACAAACGAGCGAACATGATTTGATGTCTGCACTTTTGCTTGACGGAGTCAGGCGGAAAAAGGAGGATAAGGATACTTTACTTAACAAATCTTTTTATTAGTATTACCAGGGGAAGCAATCCACGAACAAGTCGTGCTAGATTGGTTTCAAACATAATTCACGACACACAATCCATGGAATGTCTAGACCTCGCTAACGAAACAGTCATTAATAAAGGTAACACGTCTTTCTTTTCTAAGCCTTCTGGACATTTTCAGAACGGTTATTAGCGAGGAAATCTGGTATTCCCAGATCCGGGAATGATATTTACTGAGTGAAGGTTTCGTAGTATGGATCGTTCAACATTTCTAGCTTCAAATCTGCATGGTTTGTCAAGACCCTCATCAGTAAGGTACCGATCTCCTGACATAATTTAGTGTTAGGTGACAATTAATAGACAGGAGATTTGAGCCTTTTTTTTCTCCCCTGGATCCGGAAATCAATGGTGGACCATACCATTTCTGCTTCACCAGATGACCTTTTGTTCTTAAATTTTTTACCAAAGGTTTTGGACCTACAATCAGACCAGTCGATGTTATCATCCAGGATATAATGGTCACCGAGTACTGATCGGGAAACAGACCAGTCTTTATTTGGGAAAAAATAGGTCTCCTTAACGAAACTCTCTTTTTATTGATTTTGATTGAGCTACGAAACGACGAAATTCGCCGTATTTACATAAAATCGATAAATGTACATTGAGGTGGTTTCTTGTTGAACAGCGAAATGGTAATTCTCCGATTGTGGTAATTCGCAATTGGTTTCCATGACAAATTTCTCTGAGGTTTAAACAAACACTGAGCAGTTGGGAATTCTGGTCAAGAGATTACCCTTTGCTTGAGTGACCTCGAGAACGTTTTGTCGATATTTCATTGGTTGAAAATGAAGCCGGTCAAGAAAACCACAATTTAAGAGTAACAGAAAAAAATAAAAAATAAAAATAATAATAATTTTATTACTATTAAGAAATATTGAAAGGGCTTTGGAAACAAGGGAACACATTCCAAGCGACCAGGCTCGTATAATGAAGCCTCGCATTTATTAGTGGGTTTATGCACCACTCTGCAGGGGTCTACCTGGTATGTCAATATGTTCGAGAGTAAGTCATACGTATCCGCTCCCTGACCCCTGACCCCTGAAAACTGAAACCAAAATAATATTATTCTTGAAGGTAAAGACCGTCGGTTCCTGTGGTTATCTTCCACTCCTCTATCACTATAATTTTAAATGGCACTTTACGGGGCAAGGCATTGAGTTGGGTTGATCAGATTTCAAAGGATCAACCAATCAAAAAACATCAAAATTTTGTTTTAATTAAATCTTTTCATTTACATTTACTTCTTCCCGTTTTCAAATTGTTGAAGAAAACGAAAATAAAATATTTCGACAAAGGGTTTTTTGGTCTTCAAAGAAGAAAGAAAAAAAAGTTTGAGAAAAATCACAATTATTTGTTTAAGTATTAAGGTGGTTTCCATCGTTTATATCAGTAAAACAAAATTTATATATCGTCTTTTTGAGATAATGCGTATAATAATGACGTAATAAATTATAATAATAATAATAATAATAATAATAATAATAATATAATAACAATGATAATAATAATAATAATAATAATAATAATAATAATGATAATAATATAATAATAATAATAATAATAATAATAATAATAAT